>JAQGAO010005970.1:0-12875 GCA_034697705.1 Ommatoiulus sabulosus
TGAGAGTGGCCCTACGAAAACCACAAACACCAAAGGAATTCAAGATGGACGCGTTTTCTTCTTTATATATATAGATGTCTGTGCGTCTGTGCTTCTGCCTGTATGTCCTTTGTGCGCTCTTAAACCACTCATCCGATTGCCATGAAACTTTCTGGACTTATTGTGACCACTCCCGCGCTTATTTCTGCGTTATTAAAACCGTTTTCAGACTTCTACTTTTTTTTAAAAAAAAATTACATTTGTACGCATTTTTCCTATTCTCCATTTCTTCCTCTTGCTGCTATGTTGCGCTAATCCCACTGCTGCCATCTGTCGCTAACTTTATGAACTACACCGTACTTCCCGTCTCAGGTCGGGACAGGGCCATTCTCATGTCGCGTGTACGGGGACGGGCATTTTTCATGATGCAACACCGTGCTGGCATGGCCGCCGGTAGGCGCCACAAGTTCCTCTCTAAAACTACCGGGAAACGTCGACGATTTCAAAATCCTGATAAGGATCGGTTCACTTTTATCCAATCGCCATGGCTTATTGGTAATTTCAGCCCGTCAAACTGGGCCGCACAGCTAGTATATATAATATACGATGTAACATCAAAATACATGTAATCATGGCATGTAAACATGTATTTTCATGTCGCATGCATATATTTTAGATGTAGCAAACGTGTTTTTTACATGTAGTGTACATTTGTATACATAGTTTACAAGTATACATAGTAATACATATATTACATATATGTGTAAAAACCATGTTTGCTACATGTAAAAAAACATGTTGAATATATATGCTACAGGTAAAATGGATTTATATGCACGTGTTAACATATGATTTGTCTATAATGAATTTATTAGATAGCGTAGAGTAAAGAAATGCTTAGTGTGCTCGCACCGCCAGACGGAACTTTATTTACATTTACGTTTTCCATCTAAGTCAAACTACGGCATCCCCTGAGCCTGAGTACAGCTTTTGTAACATGTTCGTACCTGTATTAACGTGCATTTAAACGTTTAAAATGTCTCGAACTTTGTAAGGAAAAAATGTATGTTAAAAATACATGGCCCAACCGGCATCTAATCGTCTCGATCGATCCTTTCACCACAGAAATGTTTGTTATGCGTAAAATTGCTGCTTTCTTGTCAACGCGATCTACGTTTTTATCCGAAATCCGCAATTTAATTAAAATGCCTTCTATGAAACGCCGACTTCGATTTTTTCAACGAAACTGTGATTTCGGTATTTTTTGATTTCCTTTGAAACTCTCTAATGAATGTCAAACGTTTCCTTCATTCTCTGTAAACTCATTAAATGAAGCCTTTTCGGTGAATTTACTTGTATTTTTTTTACATTAATTCATCCGTGAATTCAGTGGTTTCGAAAATCGACACGTTCTTAAATTTTCGATTATTAACTCGATGTTTAATAATTAGGATTTTCCATTTTGAAAGCCTTAATATGGAAAGCTTGAGCAAAACATGTTAAAACACGTTTGTGTTGCAGGTTATTCTTATGGTCAATTGAATTAAACCATCGAAACATCACATTAATTGGAAAATAATATAGCAGGGTTGGTCAAACGAGATATCGAGAAGGTGTTTACACGGATAACATAACCAAAGCATATTAGAAAACGTTTGTTTGTAAGTGTTCTATTTCTATATGGGAAAATATTCTGAAGCATCAAGACATTTTCAAAATTTTCCATTGATGATAACCATGGCTTTAAAATTACATGTCCAGAAGTTAGTTGGTTGGTAACAAACCACGTGTTGTTGTTGTTTTGCAAATTTTTTATAAGGATAGCCTATCTAAAACTTCACAAAATTATCATTATTGACCGATGATGATGATCGTGTTATAGTGGCAAGTTGAAAATGTGGTTATTTGGAAGACGTGAATAAAACATGTTTTAAACACACTTGGGTCATTCGCATTACGTTCTCATCATGTTAAACAGTTCCAGATTTTCCAGGAATTGAAATTTGCGTGATAAAAATACACGGGGGACAACGAGAAACACTAGCACCAAGGTTGTGCGGCGGTGAATTTTGATTATTTTCTCCATTTTTTTTTGTTAAAGTAGATGCACTCGCCGCCTTCTATCGATCTGTCCTCCGTGTTTACCACGCATCTCGAAGTCATATCAATCATATTTTTATTTATTTTTACCTCTTAAGATTCCTCCCCCCCCCCTCCTATTCCTATGACATTCCTGAGCCGTGGGGGGCGCTCCGTACGCGAGTAAGACCTCATCTCGTTCACTATATATTTGTCCAACAATCCCCTGCAGGATTTCGACGACTTCAATTTCGTCAATTGCAATTTCGCTCTCTACGTATTTTTGCTCGTGTTATTTTGAAGGGACTTTTCTCCTCTCTTAAGGCTTTTCCGTCGTTTTTATCCCTAAAGCTGGATGTTTTGCTGTTCATTCGTAGCCCTGCCGATAGGGGGATCATCGTTCGTATTTTCGGGGGATCCTTAAGAAGTCGTTTCCGTTCCTCGAAGCGTTGAACGCGAATAACGCATGGCTTGACCTGTTCCTCTATTCCAAGTAGTTTTCGATGATGAGAACGCTGTGATACATGACCGAAGCATGGGTTTCTATTTGAAACATTTCCGTCATATCATAAAAGGGGTATTTCCCCGTTCCTCAAAGCGAAAAGCATCAAGGACATAGCCTTATCCAGCCTGTTTTTTTTATCCCAGGTATAGTTTACGAATCATTTTGAAAGATGAGGAATTTGTAATTAATGACCAAAAATGGTTTCATGTCTAAAACTCGAGAATCGTCCGTCGTATCTTAAAAGGGGATTTTCTTGTTTCGTAAAGATAAAACTACAAAGGACGACTTTTTCAACCTGTTGTTTTACCCCAGGTAGTTTTGAATCGTTTTGGATGACGATAACTCCCGTCTCAAGAAAATCTCAAATAATTTTCAGAACATTTTTGAATATGAGCAATTTTTAAACAAAGTTCAACTAAGGTGTCCCTTCTAAATACTGGAGCATCGTTCGCCATTCTATGAAACGTTTTGCTCGATGTGTTGATCAAATTCAAGTAGTTTCTAAAATATTTTGTGTGATTAGCAGAAGTTTACTCAAGTTCATAAACGATTTCATTCAAAATCTCTCGGAAACAATCTCTTAAACATGATTAAAACTTCTCAACATATTTGATTCTAGCTTAGTGAATAGTTTTCTCGATCGTCCTTACTCGAGTTTCTTTACTCATTTCCAAGAAACGCCATGCTTGACACGTCCTTCTATCCTAAGCGATAATGGAAATAAATTATTTTGGGTGGTGATCAGTCTCTGATCCAAGCTCGACATTGACTTCTGTCTAAAACTCGTCATTATGAAGAGAATTCTCCAATCTGTACAAAGAAGCGTTTTTAAAAGTGACCACCTTTGAATGGTGACCACCTGTTTATGTTGACCACTTTTTAGTGTACATTTCCTGCATACAAATTCTCTGTATAGTGACCAGTGACCACCTGTCTATTGTGTACAGTGACCAGTTTGTGTACTCTATTTTGCAATTTTTACATTGTCAATGTACGTTATAAAGTGACCTGATAACAGATGAGTCCCATTACATCTTTCTTTAACCCATGGACATGATGATTCTGTACTTTTTTGGTTTTGTGGTTTTTACTACATTTATTATACAGTCAACATGTAGAAGTACAGTGTACATGTTCATTATTTTAATGTATTTCACGCATTCTGTGTACCACCATAAAGAAACCATACCACATGTGTACAGTGACCAAAAAAGCATTTTTTTTGGCGGTCACTTTTAACAGGTTTTACTGTAGTTTCGAAAATCATTAGGGCGATGTCCAGTCTTTGATCCAATTCCAACAACGAGGTCTGCCTAAAAAAAATAACATCGTTTGTCGTTAACAGTAGATTTCAATCCGTACGAGGAAACGCCTTGCTCGATATGCTCTTCTATCCCAAGTAATTTCCGAAGACGAAATCTATTGCGGCAGCCTTTCTTTGATGCATTTGTTTTCGCATCGCCCCACATCCGTTGCTGACGTCATTCCCCTTCTCTTTCCTTCCGCATCCGCTGGAGCGTATTTTTATTTATAGTTTAATGTAGCGATGAATCACTTTACAAGGCGTTATTCGCAACGACTTTGTTGTTGTGTACATTGGCGAAAATGTTGCTCTGAGCAGATACAAGCCTCTACGAGGGGGGTTTGGGGTACCTTCTCCCCTCCTTAATACCCCCTCTCGTTACAATGCGCGCATTTTATTCCACCCCCTCGTCGCTCATTCTTCATTTATAACCCCCTCATCCCCCCTTTTCATCTTTCTACATAATCTTGTGTGAGTGATAATTTGCGAAATAGAGCTGGGAAAAGAAGGGGGTTTTCGAAAAAGCTTCCTTCTAACAAAATGGACGATTTCTTAGACTTAGACGGTCATAAAACGAATATAGTTCATGCTATGGTTTTAAGTATTGAGAATGTTGTTCTGGTAATTAGACAAAGATACTCGGGAGAATCGAAGAAACCTCAAAAGGAGATGGGAGGAATCTTTTTTGGACTTCGGAGGAATCTTTTTAAGACATCGGACGAATCTTTTGTAGAATTTTGAGGAATATCGGCTAGGAATTGGAGGATTTCTTATAGAAATTTGAGGAATTGTCTCATCTAGAAATGTGAGGATTTATATCTTCTAAAACTTTGAGAAACCTCCACTAGGATTTCGAGGAATCACTTTTAAAAACTGGGGGTCTCGTGTAGAAATTGGAGGAATTTCTTGGAGAAATTAGAGGAATCTCTTGGAGAAATTAGAGGAATCTCTTGGAGAAATTAGAGGAATCTCTTGTAGAAATTGGAGGAATTTCTGGAAAAAATTGGAAGTATTTCTTTCAGAAATTAGAGGAATCTCTTGCAGAAATTGGTGGAATCTCGTGTAAAAATTGGAGGAATCTCTTGTAGAAATTGAAGGAATTGCTTGCAGAAATTATAGGAATCTCGTGTAGATATTGGAGGAATCTCGTGTAGATACTGGAGGAATCTCGTGTAGATATTGGAGGAATCTCGTGTAGATATTGGAGGAATCTCGTGTAGATACTGGAGGAATCTCGTGAAGAAATTGGAGGAATCTCTTGCAAAAATTGGAGATTTCTCTTGCAGAAATTGGAGGAATCTCTTTCAGAAATTGGAAGTATCTCTTTCAGAAATTGGAAGTATCTCTTGCAGAAATTGGAAGTATCTCTTGCAGAAATTGGAGAAATCGCTTGAAAAAATTGGAGGAATCTCTTGTAGAAATTAGAGGAATCTCTTGCAGAAATTGGAGGAATCTCTCGCAGAAATTGGAGAAATCTCTCGCAGAAATTGGAGGAATCTCTCGCAGAAATTGGAGGAATCTCTCGCAGAAATTGGAAGAATCTCTCGCAGAAATTGGAAGAATCTCTCGCAGAAATTGGAGGAATCTTTTGCAGAAATTGGAGGAATCTCTTGCACAAATTGAAAATATCACTTGTAAAAATTGGAGGAATCTTGTTCATACATTGGATGAATCTTTTCTAGAAATCGGACGGATCTCTGCTAAAAATGGAGCTAATTACATTTAGAAAACAGAGTACGCTCTTCTAGAAGAGTTATCAAAATGTGACGAGTAACTTAAGTATACCCCATTAAAAGTAACCCCGCGATATATATTCCCATTAGTCTCACGTGGTTTCCGAAATTGCAAGATAAACGATTTCATCGCTGCCAAAATGAAGTCTGTAGTTTAGCTTCGTCAGTAGTCTCAATGGGCTGACAAATTGATGCGCGCCATCTGTCGGCATGCTCGTCGTATGCGGCACTGAAAGACTACGGCGCTTCGAGCATTTGACGCTGATTAATACCCATTTAGCATTTGGTAGGCAAATTGAAAGCCACGCGAAGAGAAAGCGAGAGGGGGGGGGGGGGATAATGAGAGGCGAGGGGGTAAATCGTAAAACGAAATTGTTTTTCTAATTCGCCTCCTAATTGTGAAATAAGATGGATGAGGGCGCTGTTAATACGCGTTAGAAACGTTAAAAACGAGGGGGGTTTAAATTCGTACTTTACGCGGGGTGGGGTGGGGGTAAATGGGTGTGGGGGAGGGGGATAATGGCCGCCTTATAATTTCTCTTATGCACTCGTCTCGTAACGATGTTTACTTTATAAATTAGCGGCTTTAATCGAGTTTTTATTTACCCCCACCCCCAAGCTTCGATGAGAGAAATCTGCGCGCGTCATTTATCCCCCTCGTCGCCATTATCTCCCCTCCTTCTTTTCGGCTTAATGACGTGACTCGAGCTCGACGTTTAGTTTTCACTCGGGAATTGATTTTGTTTCGATTGAATGTCGCGTGGGGAATTCAAAGACAAACTACTTTTTGACTAAGACTCGACTGAAGGAATGGAAGAACGGTGCAGGCTGAGCATCCCTCATCCAAAAAGCTCTGGGCCAGACGTGTTTCCGATTTTGGAATATTTGCATATACCTAATGTGATACCTCGGGGGTGGGACCCAAACCTAAACACGAAGTTAATTTAAGTTTCGTATACGTAACCTGGAGGTAATTTTACGCTATATTTTTATTATTTTAGGCTTGAAACTAAGTTTGTGTGCAATTTGAGCCAAAAGGGACGTTTTGTTGACGCTCAAAATGTTTCGGAATTTGGAATAGTTCGTTTTTTTTTTAATTTCGGATAAGGGATGCTCAACATGTACTTTTGAGCGGAAAAAGTTCCTATTATTTAGAAAAAAATGGGTGGAATGCGTACGAAAGTGGAAGGGAGTAGAAAAAATGTCGAGAAAAAGTAGGCTATTGGGAGGTTGGTAGAATACATAATGGCTTGGGAAACAAACGTACTTGAAATCAGAAAGTAATTACTTAAAAGGAAAAAACTGGAAAAGTGGAGAAATTATGAGAATGAGGATGAAAGTGCTAGAGCAAGGAACAAAGTGGTTGAACGAGGAATTGAGTGCTAAAATGAAAGTGCTAGGAGAATCAGATTGAAAGTGCCAGGTGAATGCTAATGAAATGGCTAGGAGAATGCTAATGAAAGTGCTAGGAGAATGATAATGAAATTGCTAGGAGAATGATAATGAAATTGCTAGGAGAAAGCTAATGAAAGTGCTAAAAGAAAGAGAATGAAAGTGCTAAAAAATGAGAATGAAATTACTAGGAAAATGCTAATAAAATGGCTAGGAAAATGCTATTGAAATTGCTAGGAGAATGTTATAATGAAATTGCTAGGAGAATGCTAATGAAAGTGCTAAAAGAATGAGAATGTAATTGCTAGAAGAATGCTAATGAAATTGCTATGAGAATGAGAATAAAAGTACTAGGAGAACGCTAATGAAAGTGCTTGGAGAATGCTAATTAGAGTGCTAAGACAATGAAAATGAAAGTACTAGAAGGAGGGTGCAAGTAGTCTATTATATACAGTATAATGGAGAATAAAATGCGGTATAGAATGAGGTAGAAATTGCTAGAACTTCGGAACAAAGAGAGGTAGAAATTAATTGACAGAAAAAGAAAATGGGGAAAATGTGATAGGTAATGGGAGTATGTAACAGGGAGTTAGGGATGGAAAGTGAGAACATTAACTATAGAAGGGGAGAAATGTGCTAGTTTTTGAAAACGTATCGGAAGCTGAAAAATAGACTAGGCCTACTATAGAGAATAAAAAATGTATTTTAGAAGGTGGAAAGTCATACAGTACTAAGAAATAAAAAAGTGGAAAGGTAAACCTAGTGATATTACTATATACTGTATGACTACAAAATAAAACAATGCTTGTAATATCAGGTAGCGAAAGCAAACCCTCAAACCCCATAGCGTCCCAACACAGGCAGTTTTCGAGCATATTGGATCCCCATTAGGGGAGCGGTGCCTCAAGATGGCCGAGCATCTGCGGGACTATTCCCGATGTCTCGTCTCCAGATGGCGCCGCATTCGGCATTAAACCTTGAGTAACCTTCAGGATGGCACGGGCGCCATTTTGCCCCTCCTCTTATGGATTTCGTGGCCCCGCGAAGCCCTCTTAAATGCAGATAACGTTTGGCGCTAGGCCTAACGCGTCGTACTCGGGGGTGTTCCGGTGGCGCTAATGTTGCCTAATTTTCCTGTTAAATGACGCGGTAACGCGCAGTTCGCGCAACGCGAGCAGCCAGGGGTTAAGCGAGTGTATCTACTTTGCCGCACTCGCAACGCTATCTGAGCAAACATAAATTAAATGGAAATTGCAGGTTGATCGGCGCTACTGCCGCCATTAGCACCCACCCCCATGGGCACCCTTCCCTCCACCCGTTGCCTTTTCCTGTTTCAAAACGAAATTCGGGGTCCCCCCCCCCACCTTCCCCCGAAAACGGAGTTTATTCTTAGCTGGCAGAATTTTCATCATGTATTCCATGTCTGTTCTCCTACACTCCCTACAGGATGTGTAGGACATTTTTTGGATGAAAGATAAGGAATGTATATTTGGAATGTCTTGGACGGGTTTCGCTAGAAAAGTGGAATGTATTGGACCTATTGAACGTTTTTGGTTAAGAAATATGGGATGCATATGAGGTATGGGAGGTTTTTGACCCAGAGAAATGGAATGCTTTGGAGATTTTGGGCATTTTTGACTTAAAGCAATGGAATGTTTTGGAGTTATTGGATTTTTTTGACAAATAGACATGTACATGTATTTGAGATATCTAGACAACTAAGTTAAAAAGAAATGCTAAATCCATATCCAATATCTCCAAATGTATTCCATCTAATTAAGCAAAACATGTCCAAAATTTCAAATGCCTTCATTTGAAATTGTGGACATGTTTTGCTTAAAGAGATGAAATACAGTTGGAGATACAGAAAGTTATTGGTTAATACAGTATATGGAATGTATTAGCATTACTGGTTGAAATGCAATTGGAATATTGGACTTGTATGGCTCAGAGATATGAAATGTAATGGCCTTATTGAGCAGTTTTGACTTCAAGATATACATGTAGAACGCATTTGAGATATTGCACATTTCTGCCAATATTCAGTATGTCGCATATATACCGGGGATATTGATAGTTTTGGTTAAATTATACGAAATGCACTTACGAAATTTGAAATTTTTGGCTTATGGCGTATTCAATTGGTCCAAAAAATCTGGACCGGGGTACGCTACAAGGTGAGGCATAAGTCTGTTAAATCGGCACTATTGCAGGCAGCAGACGCGACAAGACTTTACAGACTTATGCCTAATGCCTCACCTTGTAGCCTACACCGGTGCAGATATTTTGGACCAATCGAATACGCCATTAGAGGTACAGAATGAAATTCAAATTTCTTTCGTTATCTGTAGAAAATTGTAGAAAAACCTTTGCATTGAAAATATTTCATTCTTTTTACTAAAACTGTTTTTTTAGAGAAATTCCCAATAAGAATGAATGGATAGTAGACCCTATTAATGCCAGAGTTTTTGTTCTAGACTAATAAACAATGACGGAGTTAGATTGGAGCCAGTAAAGGCAAACGAGCGTCGTAATTCAGTCGTTAACGCGCTTGTTAATCGGGTTGTTTCGGAACGATTTTTTATCGTAGTTTAACCCATTCCATTTCCTTTTTCTCAGGGTGCCGCTTAATTTTCTTAATATCCACTCCAATTTTTTCTTTTTTTCTGCTTTATTGCTGCGGTTCATTTTCCGCGAAAAAGCCCCTTTTATTTCGTCGACACCCCATTGCGAAAATAAACGTTAATCCCGGTTATAACGAAGCGAGAAAAAAATAAAAAAAGACAAAAAAGAAAATGAATAAAAAAATAATAATAATGGAGCAGAAATGGCAATAAAAAACGCACTAAGTGGGAAATGATGTCGGTTGTTAAGACGCTTCTTCCTAAGGGCGAGCTTTGCCCTGTGTAGACCTACATTGTCAAAACTTCGCTAAAATCACGACTTGAGTAAAGAAATTTCTCCAGAAATGTTGTTCTTTCTGTCAACTTTGTCTTTCCCCATTTCTTAAGATTATAGCGTTATACGTCATAATTTTCTCTGTTAGTTAGGGAAAAGAAAACATGGAAGTAGTTCAAATCGAATGTAAGGTTTCTTGAAACTGTCTTAACGCTTTATTTATTAAGATGCTAAACTTTTTTAACGGTAGTTTAAGGAAGAAATCATTCGACTTGACAATTTTACATCGCATTGTCAAGCTTTTAGATTACAATGCAATGTTAAGTCCATATGCTTTCCTTTAAAATGTTAAATCGTACGGATTTAACATTTTAAAGGAAAGCATATGGACTGTTAAGCAATGTTAAATTTGAATGTGTCGCAGATGCAATTTTGCAGTCATGTTTTCAAACACAATATTAATTTCATATGTTTTTACTTTCAATGTTTAATTTTGACGTTTTGCTTAAAAAAGTTAACTTTCGACGTGTTGCATTTACTTATTAAATTCAAGTTACACACTGCAATTTTAAACTTTTGATAAATATGAATAACATGCAGATTGAGAGTGAAAAAATATTCTCTAGTTTATTAAAAATTACTTTATTCGTTTTAAACAAGTGAATATATTTTTATAATAAAAAATACTTGTAAATTCATAAAAGTTCTCTAATCCAGTGTTTTGTTTATAAAATAGGAAGCATCTAAATTTAATGTCACCAGGAATATTTTTCGATCTTTTATTTTGTAAGATTGTTGATTATTTTCACCGGTACTGCATTTACGCTTGTACACGGCATTGCATAGTTCTGTTGCCTCGTGCAACCGCGGGATGGCGCCACGAATAAATCCTCCTTTAAATCCAATTTCTAGCCAATAGCTTCACCGAATTTCAAAGCATGTTATTCGATGCGAATCGGCAGATCGCGAGTTTTAATTAGACACGTCACATGACCCACCTAACCTTAATAAAATAGGCAAAAAGGACGAATGGCAGACCCTCGCCAAAACCCTCTCTGGCCTTTTTGGACCTGCAGCGACCGTTAAAATCCCATGAAAGCTGATGCCCAGCTGCTGCTTTCAGCCGTAATCACCGTGGAATGAATTCATTGCTTCTGCGGTGGCGTCATCTATGGACACTGGTGGCAACTCGTCCGTCTAGACTCCATTAAGAGGATTTTTATCTGCGACTGGCAGCTGAGTACACGAGAAAAGCACTGCCATTCGAGGGGTTTCGCAAACCAAAATAATTGCGTTTTAATTAAAAGCGCTCTGATTGGGTGACTGCTGCACTCGACGTCGCCATTAATCAAGCGGCGTCGTTGCGCCCCCTGCCTTTCGCCACCCCACTCGGCTGCAAATCTCCGAACAAATATTTGTTCGCGTTAATTCAACTTCGACAACTGACATCCTCCAAAACTCAATGACAACAATCAACAGAGTAAACACCGGCTTTCACCCCTACTCCTTTACTTCAACCCCCCCCCCCCTTCCTTCTCAACTCCCCTAGTTCGTTCGAATTTGTGAACGACCCTCGTTGGCGTGGACTCTAGCTTTGAAAGCAATAGGAAGAGGGAGATGAATTTAAAATTACTTTAGATGGTGAAGTGACTTGAGTGTTACTTTGTTTTTTTAAAGGTTTTATCAATTTACGACAAATATCCCCACATTGACTGACTTTTGCTAAGAGTCAATATAAGGAAACTTCCTGGCAATCTTCATGGGCTCCCGTGATTGCCCTTAATTAGGGGCGTCCATAAATTTAGAATTGCTCCCAGAAGTTAATTTTAAAAACAATGCAACTACGCTCGCGATGATACCCCCCTCCCTTTTTTTTGGAGGCGTCTATAAATTTGGAATAAATTTCCCCTAGGGAAGCTTCCCTGCAATGCTCCTGCACTCGTGTTGTTTGCCGCCTTTCAGGGGGCGTCCATAACTTTCGAATCGTGCCTGAAGGCAAGCTTCCCTGCATTGCTCTTGCGCTCGTGCTGTTTGCCGCCTTTCGAGGCGTTCATAAATTTAGCACGACTTCGGAAGGGGAGCTTTTCTGCAATGATCTAATTTAGGGAAGCACATAAATTTTAATACAGGCAAATCTCGACTTAGAAGCTTTCAACATATGAGCAATTTGAATTTTCGTGTATGGCTTTTATGTCCCTTTCTTAACTTATGGGCAAATAAATCTGTATTATCGTATTTTTGACCTTATTAAGTTTCCTAATTTAGCACTTAGTGCGGATGTTAAAAATTGGGGGTTGAATTTTCAAGGTACCGTAAATACCACAATATATGGACGAGGGATTAATTTTTAGTTGTACAGTTGAACTCGGATAAGTAGAAACCCGATAAGTGGAAAAACTTGATAAATGCAAAACATTTCAAAGCCCGGAGCTTTTTGAATACGTTTTCTATGTTAGATAAAACCCGATAAGTGAAAACCTCCTAAATGAAAAAAATAGGCTACGTGGCAATTGTTTGCAAGCCCAATGTGCAACTTTGGTGTGTTTTTAAGACCGGATGAGTGGAAATCACGCCTAGGAGCATAGGAGCAGGAGCATAATGGATCTTTAGCAGCAGTCAGTACGACGCATTTACTTACAGCAGGATAGGGAAAATTCCTACTTTTCAGTATATAAAAACATTTGGCAACAGTGAGTGCGGTATATGCGCATGAATTACGATCGATGTACTGTACCAGAATTGAAGAAAATCGTGCCTTTTATTCTACACTAATAAACGGATGTCCCGTACTATATTAATCATTGTAAGTACATTGTTCAGTTATATGTTAATCAAAAACTTAAAGAAATTTTTTAAAAAAAAATTCTAGCAATTTCTATTGCTAGACTTTCTGCTGAATGTAAATGTATTCGTTATAAAGCTTTGATTATATGTTTTTTAATCATAAAATGCTCTTCTAACGGTAGCAGTAACCAAAGAGGTTCAA
>JAQGAO010005971.1:0-12875 GCA_034697705.1 Ommatoiulus sabulosus
CTGCTAGCAGCTCCATCCCCAATCCTCTTCAATCCACCAGCTTAGGCTTGTAACAAAATCTAGTGTTTTGCCAAGCTTCTCATTGCAATTGTTATTTTATTTTTCATTAGGACAAAACAATTGATATGAATTACAGAGTAAGTTTTGGTCAGGGAATTTTGGATTTTAGTCAGGAAAATTGAAAATAACAATTTTGTTGCCACCCTGTCATTGGTCAGGGAGATTTTTTTAAAACCTAGAAAAGTCAGGGAAGTTTAAAAATAAAATTTCTGGGAAACCCTGCCCTGGAATTTTAACTGATGAACAGACTTCAAATCCAGAAAATGTTTTGTGCTCTGTTAAATTTAAAGTTTTATGGAAGTTCCAAATATATTACGAGAACTTATTTACTCTTAACAAATAATGGGGATAATGATAATAGCATAAACTCAAAATTTACACTTAATGGTCCACATGAAAAGGACCAGTACTTTTAGCATATCAAAACGCTGAATGCATCACAGCTTAAAATTTGCTGAATAAGCAAAATTCCACGAACGTGATGGGAGCATGTAAAAATAACGAGCCAATGGCCAGTATGTTCACTTTACACAAAGCAGTTTCACGCAATTTTCATGTGGAAGTTGTGATAAATGCACGCAATTTGCTTTTGAAATAAGCTTCCAGGTTGAAATTCAATCTGTGGTAGATGCATGCAGACAATAGCTTCTCATTCCTAATATAAAACTACAAAATATTCATACCAAAAATTATCCCCTAATGGCAATGCATGCAGTCTAGATCATACTAACAAAATGGCTGGAAAATAGCTCACATTTCCGCACACCTATCAAACTGCTATTTAGCACGACCTGCTTCTAACGTGAACACGTACTGTAGATATTAAGAGAAAAACTTTACAAAAAAACACTTGGCAGTTGTGAAGTCTTTTTTAAAAAAAAGAATACATTACCATTTTTTAAACCAATTTGCCTATTAAATTTGAGTGCCAATCTTAAAGCCTCCCTCCAAGTGTCCTAATGATGGGGAATTCAAAGTTGGCTGCGTGATAAAAGGTTCAATGCAGATCACAGAACACCTTCACACAACCACTACACAATAAAACAGTTGAATCATCAGTGCCAAATTCACTGAAAATAACAAGCAACATTGACAACAGTAGTTGCAATGACATCCATTTATTACATTGTGCAAACATACCAGAGTGTGCTCTTAATTTGAAAATACTATTTGTGGAAGACCTTGGCAAACCCAAAACAGTAATACTCTTTCTGACTGTACCGAATAATGGGGTTTCCATTATCCCAATCCTAATTTGGTCCTCGGCAACACAATGTGGAAATTGTCCACTAACAACACATGAGATCTGTGACAAATTTACTAAAACAGCATAATAACGCGCCACTAGATTTCATTTACATAGTGAAAAGCTAGTATAAGTTGTTTTTTAGATAAATCTTTCATTGGTTTTAGGGGCAAGATCAGATGTTTGAACTTTTCCTCTGGAAGACTGTAGAAATCCTCAAATGGAAAGTTCCAACTGTGGCTCTCAAAACTGATTTCCGCAAAGAATCAGTTCAACAAAATCTGCAATTTAAATACTGCATAGGAAAAGATTTCAAACCCATATTTGCAATTATCTATAATAATATCAATATTTGATAAGCTTTCATTTTCAAGAGCAAATAGCCTGAAGTTGCAAAATATAGTATAGTGCATTCTAGGAAAATATTGGTAGATCCAGAGTTAATTTATTTTATATCTACATACATTTTGCGGTTCAATGTGGAATAAGAGAATTTAGAATTTTGCATGTATTGGTTGACATTTAGTTCCTGCACAGCAATTGTTAAATTACATATATATATATATATATAATAGGGAGACAAAACTGCTCAAAAAAGGATATCACATAATTCAACAGCTTTCAGAAAACTTCAAAAATTAAGGCATTGCACACAATTTAGGGTTAGCCCCGCTGTGACAAACGCTATTCAATCCCCCATAAAATAAAAATAAAAAAATCTTAGCATTCAACAAACGATTCATAATCTCTTCATAAGAAACAACACTGGTGCTTTTTAAAGGCTCCAGTATAAAATAATGTCAAAAATTAATAATGTATATACACCAACACGCATTTCAATTTCGTAGTTAATATGTAGCTTCAAAGTCCATGCATCCAACCAAACTGGTAAACTCACCTCAATTTCGTAATATTTTTCCAAAATTACGATGGTATAATTTCCAGAAGCAGATCATCGCCCTCCAGTTTGGTGCCCTTTTGTATTGCTAATGACTTGATTTTCCCACTGACTGGTGCCTGCACCACCATTTCCATTTTCATGGCACTCAACACAACTAGTGGAGCTCCTTTTTCAACCTGGAAATTTCATTTTTATAATTATTGTTAATGAAATATTTGAATTTAATTTAAACATGAAGTCAATAGTTTACGAATCGCTGAGGATAAAGTAAATAAGAAGCAATTAAAATACCTTGGCACCTTCGCTGACCAATACGTCGATAACTGTGCCAGGCATTGGTGCACCGACAGACCCCTTGTTCTTTTTATCAGCTTTAGGATGAATATGAAGTGCCTAAAGAAAGTAACCAAAGCCCAGCTTACTAATCGTGACAATCAAATTTGAACTAATAATTATTTTACTTAAAATTACAAAGCAATTTGAGGAAACTGAGCCCATGTTAGCATTACTAAAAATACATCGTAATAAACCCATAAACTATGAAAATTGTCAGAAATCAATATATAATATTGCATTTTGTGAAACTGGAAAGTTCTTCTTGAAAGAAGTTTTAAGTTGAGAGGGATATAATGTTAATTTTTTTAAAACATAATTTCAATCTTAAAAATGCATTTACCTTCACAGCATTTTTATCTTTGATGAATACTGAACGCAACTGTCCATTCATTTCAAAGAAGACTTCTTTCTCGCCATTTTTATTGAGTTGTGGTCCCATAGCCAAAGTTTTAAACTGGAGTGTCTTTCCTTTTTCAATGGTGACCTAAAAGATTCAAATTTGAGAAACTGGGAAATTCCCAACAGAAATGTGGGAATAACATTATGCAGTTTTTAGAAAATTCAAACAACTATACAGAAGCATGCTCAAATCACAAATTCTCATGTATTTTGTGAAACGTAATTCACTTCGGTCTTTGTCACAGCATGCAAAATTTGCACAAGACCTTAAGTAAGGCAGGAACACAGACCTCAAATTCGTCCGTTACTTGGGGCCCAGCTAAGAAAATTCGAGTGTCCAGGCGATCCACTGGTCCAAACACATTTCGGAACTCGAAGAAGTCGTCACTCACTTCCGGATACATAGCAGAGCTCATAACATCGTATTCACTAATGTTTGGCCCATGCTTCTCCACAAGTTCATTTTTCAAACTAGTAAAGTTCAAAGGTTGCAGCGATACTCCAGGGCGACCCTTCAGTGGTGTTAAACCTTTCAAAATCTACGTGGGATATTTAAGTTGCAAACGTTATTGCGATGCACGCGAGTAAAACAATTCAAATGACGAGCTATTTACCTTTGATCTAAGTGGTTCCTTAAAGCCCCCATGAGGTTCACCAATAAACCCCTGCATAAACTCTACAACTGACTTAGGGAAGCTGAGATTTTCTGCTTTGTTTAGAAGATCTTGAGCTGACAATTTGTTTTGAACCATAAATTGTGCGAGATCGCCAACAACCTTAGATGATGGTGTAACCTATGTTTTTCAGTTAAAAAAAAACAACCAACAAAAATCAATGTCAAAAATGTTACACAATTAGTCAAAGATAACCTGTAAACGTTCATAAAAGGTATAGTTTTTGGTAAATGTTCAAAGAACACAAACGAAAACAAAATTTTGTGTTCAAAAAAATGAGCACAAAATTTCACTTATGTTTTGCACAGAAACAACCAATGGCATCCATCATTTTTTCTATATTTTAAGAAAATGTTCTACTTGAGAGACACTATTTAATATCTTCCAGGAGCCAAAGGAACTTCCCCAGCATTTGAAAACAATACATTTTCTAATGATAAAAAGTCTAAAAAATTGATAAATTAAAATCAATGCATTTTTTTTACAAGAAAAGTTATAAAAACATCTCTCTTCTGAATGCTACGGTCAGCCACTTTGTAAATAGTTTTTTTGCAAAGTTGGTCAATCTTAAAAGTAAACTAACCTTGATGATGTCTCCCATTAGCATATTTGCTTCTTTGTAAGCTTTTTTGATCTGTTCAAACTGGCTGCCCAGTCCGAGGCTGAATGCTTGGAATTGCAGATTTGTGTACTGCCCACCAGGGATTTCATGCTCGTACACGTCCGCATTGCCACTTTTCATGGTTGTTGTGCATTCAAAAGGTGCGTACAATGTTCGGGCCTGCTCCCAATAAGCCGAGTAACTACTGACATCCTCCAATGTAAACCCTAAAACATTTAATTACAGTTCAAAATTAGTGACAATAAAATGAACACAAGTGAATCAAATGAAATGCATTATTGGTTTCCCACTGCAAAGCTATTTTTAAGGGGCGTTCTAACTAAATGGCTTTTATGATCAGGTTATCATTTCAGACGAAATGTGACAAACAAAATGTGTCGAACCATGTATGATTACAAACTGCCATAAAGCATATGAATATTTATCTGACATAACACATGATCATAGTTAACTAACCCGTATCATAAGGAGTTCTCTGAAGGCTGGCGACAATGGCCCCCATGCTAGGCTGAGACGTCATGCCAGACATCGAATCGACAGCGACATCCACAATGTCAGCCGATGCCTCGGCACATGCTAGCATCGATGCGACTCCAGCCCCTGCAGTGTCATGCGTATGGATGTGAATGGGAATATCGGGATGGCGATCTCTTAGAGCTGTGATCAAGAGCTTGCAAGCTTGTGGCTTCAACAATCCAGCCATATCCTGTTACGAACACAGAGGCGAGAGGTCAGCAGCTTCGTTGCTATATAGTACCGAGTGCAAATTTAACGCACAATATCAAAAGTTACCCACCTTGATGCACAGGATGTGCGTACCCGCTTTGACCAATTCATCAGAAAGTTTCAAGTAGTAATTTAAGTCGTATTTGGTGCGAGAAGGATCAGAAACATCTCCCGTGTAAGAAATCGCACCTTCGACAACACCTCCAGCTTTGCCAGCTGCATCCATTCCCATCAATAAATTGGGCAGGTAGTTCAGCGAATCGAACACGCGAAAGATGTCCATACCACATTTTACAGAAAGTTCGCAGAATCTAAGAAGTAAAAGCAGTAACTAAGCAGTGCGCAAGATTTCTCTACAAATTGAATAATGGATAGCTAGCAAACAGCGGTCTTGAGATAAAATTTTCAGAAGTAAGCATACTGAAGAAATTGGCCTACTTGTAAACGACATTGTCAGGGTAGCTTGTGTAGCCAACACCATTGGCCCCCCGCAACAGCATTTGGAATGGAATATTTGGCATCAATTCTCTCATCTTCTCCAGCCTCTCCCATGGGCACTCATGCAAAAACCTCATGGCAACATCGAATGTAGCACCTTTGAAGATATAAAAAATTCCTTTAAATTCAGCAATGATCTAGCATTGCGGAAATATCAGAAATCAATAATGACACTCACCTCCCCAGTTTTCAATACTGTACAAGTTATTGAACTTGTGGGCTACAAAAGGGGAGATTTTCAACAGATCAAAAGTGCGAACACGAGTTGCTAGAAGAGACTGATGGGCATCACGGAATGTTGTGTCCATCAGCAGAAGGCCTTTGCGATTACGTACAGCCTTGGCAAATGCTTCTGGGCCCTGAGAAGTTAAAATGTGCCGCAACCCAAGAGGTGGCTCTTCAACTAGCAATTTACAAATTATTATACGTTATTGAACTTCAATATAGACTGCATTTTTTCATCAATCTGGGGGTGGCCAAATTTCTTACAAACATCTGAAAGCTACTTTCACCTAGACAGCATTTTGAAAGTGAACATTCATTTCCATTTTTGAGTAACAGTGATGCTTATTCTCCAGCAGTAAGTTTCAAGTATTTTACAGAAATTATAGATTCCATAATAGCGTGCACAGTTTATGGGGGTATTGGCAACCCCCAACATATCAGTAATAGGTATTCTTACCAGGAACATCAGGAACGACAGGTTTAATGTGGGAAGGAGGAATCTTGGTGGCAAGTGGGGTGGAAGGACCATTCACCATAACATTGCCCAAATAATGCAAAAGCTTTTGGGCTCGATTTTGACTAGGAAAGAACTGGAAAAGCGTTGGATGTTCATCGATGAAATTGGTGTCAATGGTTCCATTCAAGAATTTCTGGTTATCCAAGACGTTCAACAAAAACGGGATATTTGTCTAGAAAATCAATGTAAAACATGAGCATACGTGCGAGTACAACAATGTAAGATACAAATAAAACTATTACTACCTTCACACCACGAACTCTGAATTCGCGCAAGGCTCGACTCATCTTAGCTGCAGAGCTGTGTAGATCCGATGCATGTGCAATGATTTTGACGAGTAATGAATCGTAATAAGGAGAAATTATAGCTCCTGCGAAAGCAGAGGCGCCATCCAAACGAATTCCCATGCCCTCTCCACTACGGAATACCTATAAAAGTCAGGTGATATTAGCTTATGCAAACAAATTAATTTTCTATAGGTTATCGACCAAATTGGTAAAACTAAATTTAATGCAGCTAAATTATGGATGATTTAATTAAGGAATGGTCAAATTAATTATTCTACAGCCAATTTAAATATTTACTTCCAAACGCCCAGTATCCGGCTGGAATCCTTTAGCAGGATCTTCAGTTGTTACACGGCACTGAATAGCCGTTCCACGAGATTTAACCTGATCCTGCTCCATTCCCAATTCCTTCAGTGTCATTCCTTCAGAAACACGAATTTGAGATTGAACCAAATCGATACTAAAAATAGAAAAAACAAACCAGTCAAATTAAACTTCTTAATTACGTGCGAATTGTACGTGAATTGCTGTGTTTAAGCGCACCCGGTAATTTCTTCGGTCACGGTGTGTTCTACTTGTAGTCTTGCATTCACCTCTATGAAAAAGTAATTTCCACTTTCATCAAGGAGAAATTCAGCGGTGCCAGCATTCGAGTAGCCCACGTGCCTTGCTAAGCGCACAGCATCTTCAAGAATTTTATCACGAACCTAAGATTTTCAAAATAAGATCCAGCATTTTTGGAGTATTACTATTACAAGGCAAAATCATTAACTTTGCTATTTCGTGTCATCAAATTTCGACATTTGCAAATAAATAATGGTATTGGGGTAAAACTAAGGCTGATAATAATGCATTGTAAAACTAACCGTTCTGTCCAAGTTGGGAGCTGGAGCAATTTCCACCACTTTTTGATGACGTCGTTGCACAGAACAATCCCTCTCGTGAAGGTGAATCACATTTCCCGACTGGTCCCCGAGCAACTGGACTTCGATGTGCCGTGGTTTCTCTATAAATTTCTCCACAAACATGGAACCATTTCCGAATGCAGCAAGTGCTTCTGAACTAGCCCTCGTAAATGCGTCTTCCACTTCCTTCATTAAAAAAAATTGCTCAAAACCTTGTAAAATTACCCTTGCCATACAATGGAACGTCCATTACCTCCATTTTCTTGACTACTCTCATGCCACGGCCTCCGCCGCCAAATGCTGCCTTAAAGATCACGGGTAATCCATACTTGAGACAGAATTGCATGGCTTCATCACTAGTCGTTACTGGCTTGGCAGTTCCAGGGACGACTTGGACGCCTATAAGCATGATCGGATATAAAAATCTAACAAAATCCAACATCAAAGAAGAAAACACCATTATAGGACATGGAAAATTGCAAAACATAGATATCTGACGAACCATTTTTTGAATAAGAATGTCACATGTCAAGTAAATTAATTTTGTCATAAATTACGATATACATGTACCACATTGCTTTGCCCTTTAAAGCTACATAGTGTCAATAATATAATTTCCAAGAGATGTAAAACTAATGAGAGCTAGGAATTGTTTCCAAGCAAGTGGCAAAACATCACGTAATGCAGGTTTTTGAAGACAAATTCAATTACAGCAAATATAAAAATAGTAAAATTTAAAAAAAGAAAATCTTAATCAGCATTAAGAATTGGGACTGCCAACAAAGCAATGCTCACAATGCTAAACTTTTGAATTTGTTATTAGGCCACATATTTTACATATTTCAAAATTAAGTTTCAACAGAAGTGATGTGAAAATGTAAAAGTAAATGCAATTCTAAAACTACAAACAAGATAAAAACAATTTTGACTGAGCTGACCTGCTGCAATGGCGGCTTGCTTAGATGCCACCTTATCTCCCATTCTTCGCATGACTTCGGGAGTAGGGCCAATGAAGCGAATACCAGCATCGATGCATGCCTGTGCAAAATCGGCATTTTCGGACAAAAACCCATAACCTGGATGAATGGCATCAACGTTATTTTCCTGGATAAAAAAAAGATTGAACCATATATAACATTGCAGCTATTTCGGCTAGGTATAAAATCATGACAAGGATTTTACCTTGGCAACTTTAATAATTTCTGGAATATTTAAATACGCAGCAACAGGCGCCAGGCCTTGTCCAATGAGATATGCCTCGTCAGCCTTTTGCCTATGCATGTGCATCTTGTCTTGATCGGAATACACCGCAACAGAACGGATCCCCAATTCTGTGCAAGCACGAAACACCCTAATGGCTATTTCACCTAGAAACAAAAAAATAACTTGATATTAGCAATTCCAGTTCGATCCCTTAGTTCATACATCAGCAACAACTAACTGAAGTTGTCTTAATTTTGGATATCAAGTATGGCTATACCTCTGTTTGCCGCCATAACTTTTTTGATCGGTTTGTATTCCACTTTTGAAGCATAGCCACGGAGCAGCACTGGGCTTGCAAGATGCAGCTTTGAGCTGCATCGCAGCCAATTTATATGTGTAATAAACATGATGGTGGTTGCAGCTAGTGCCGAGTGGTGAGATTTACAAACCTAAGTTGGCCAAAATTCAATTATGCAATGCTGGATTCTGAAAGAACAAAATTTGGCGTTATCAACAAACAATATGGAAGAGCTATAGCCGCAGTCAAATAACGTGCATTTGAGACAATTTAAGTTTACATACTGACACAAGTAAAATACTATTTTACACATGCTATTGAATAGTATAGCAACAATATGACCATTTTTACCAATGTTGAGCAACTTCAACTATTCAAATTTCGTATAAGCTTTTCATTGCTTTAAAATTGGTAGATTAAATTTACACTAGTATTTGCCTTTACTTCTTTAAAACTATGGGGTATTTACCAGGGAACATTTTCAGTAACTAAAGCGGACGGCTTATACAGTATAGACACTATAGTAAATTTAATAAAAATGCCAAGAATTTGGAAGATTCCTGTCAACGAAAATTTAAGACAAAAGCAAGGTTTCAGAAATTTTAAAAACTCAACTGGATGTATATTTATTTTAAAAACCTTTGCAAACATAATTTGTCAAAGTTTTTTTTTTTGGATTGCACAATAGGACTGAAAAATGAAATGAAAATTAACGCCCATTACAGTATTGCACGTTGACATCTTTAGGTACACATTTTGATTTTGTGAAACAGGCAAATCTTTGAAGAATGGTATTCAATTTAAGTTTATCAATTGCTCTGTACGTAGAAGACAACTACCACCATCTTATGAATTTTTTTTTTAAACTATTTTACTCGCATAACATACGAGAATGACCTGAAAAGCAACTGATCTGAATCAGCTGTACTTGTATAACATGAAACATGATAAAATTAACCAAATAGCAGGATGATCGAACGCAAACAAAATGCTGCGACAATACAACTTCATAAATCACAAACCTGGAGTATGACGATATTTCCAAACAAACTGGCACTCAACTGATAGTAAATCAAGTTGGCTGCAACGTAAATCATTCAATATCCTTGTTGAAACTCTTAAAGTGCTTTCCCCTATAAAGCCATGCACATTACAACTGAAATGATTGCTGCATGCCTTGCCAGTAGGCCTACGTCAGTGATTTCAACAAGAACCAATCCTGAGTAAAAGTCGCTGTGATTAATGCAATTAACCCAGAATGAAATTTAATTAATCAAAACTCAATCCTAGCAGCTTCTGTTTTCAAAAGACAGGCTGTCTTAGACAGCCTCTGGTCAATGTGATTCAAGGGCAAAGGACGCTAATTGGCTAATTGCTGAGGTCAACAGCTACAGTATAGGTGACGCAATTACCGTCCAGACAAGTAATAACGTCAGAAAATATTTCATACGTCACTATATACGGAGTTTGGACTCGTGCAAATTGTTTACATAAATAGTCGATTAAAACTTAAAACACAGTGATTACAAATTCAGGACATGTAATCTCAGTATGATGCAATATATTGAAGACGCTGATGGGCCTCTGTGTAATCAACAGCCTCGACATCTTTTTTTTTTTTAATAAACGGAACAAATCCACCTTGGAACGCTACTATGTCATCTTCGACTATTGAATTTTTATTGCAAACTTCAAGGATTCCCTCCTCAAGTTTAAGGAAATAAATTATAAGGTTGCACTTGCTAACATGTAATTAACTCGACTTGCAGGCGTGCATTAATAATGCGGTGCTGCAGATGACAAAACCGCACGGCAGTTTGGCAATTCCCCTAACTTACATTAATTCTCCAGCTTTTCGAGAATTTTAAAAAAAAATGTGACAATTCAAAAACCTTGAAAATTGCTCCAAATTCGACTTTTTAAGCTCAAAATTTATAGTAGAATAACCCTGGACTTCAAACCTTTTTAGACGCCTTTTAAATATAAAACATTGGCAAATCTGCAATAAAAATAGCAATTTTGGACCCTACTGTACTTACAGTAAATCTAGGAATTGGGAATTTTGCGTTTTACAAATCTTCTACGCTTTAATTTTAAATTAATTTAAAACTTTTATTTTAATTTCAAGAAGCATCACGTACATGTAAATGACACGCGTTTTGAAAACATACAAATTCGCCAAAGTTTGTTTTCTAGAGAAACTAAATGTAGAATTGGTTTTCTTGACTTGTTTTCAAATACAATTTAATAACTGTATTACCAAGTAAAATTAAGCTCAATTAAATGAATATTTATTTTCGTTTTGTATACTGAAATACTATGCAGTATTACAAGTACAGTATTACAATTATAAGTACAGTAGTTAATAAATTTGAGGTTGAAAAATTCGGAAATATAATGTACATGTACTGTAAGTGTTTGAAATTAAACTGAATGCAGAAATAATAAATATTCAACATACATGTACAGTATAATATAATTATTTGTATCTAAAAGGTTACCGCTGTTTTTAAACCAATTAATGCATTTCTACGCACGAACACGTGACTTTACGATTGCTAAAAGTGCAATATGTGTAAAGCTTCTCTCTGAGGACCCCTAGGATAAGTATTATTCAAATTTGGGGAGTTTGCACGCACAATGTATAGAGTACATCACCACGTGATACCCTTTTGGAAAATCACATTTAAGACATTTAAACTTGTAAAATTACATGTATATACTGTATAACCATTTGAATAAATAATATTGACATACTGTACATGTAGGCCTACAGTACAGTACATGTATATAGTAAATTCCAAAGATATTTCTGTTCTTACTCTTAAGAAATTAGAGACGCTTGTCAAATTTGTTCATTGAAGTTTAAAATGTAACATCTAATTTAGCTCCCCTTTAATAGTCTGAAGCTGGGAAAGGCTGTAATTTGCAAATAAAATAATTAGATTAACGATGATAGAAGCAGCATTCTGAAGCGTTAATACTGGGCTAGGAGAATGCTTTGATGCAATTCTACTGTAGTCATTAAACGTCAAGGTTTCTATTTAAAGAATCAAAGTTCAATTAATATCCCTCACAATATGTTGTGATAAATTTATTAACAATACCATAGGGCTTAAGAAGTACTAAAGAACATGCAATGAGTTTAAAATTCAATAACAACACGTACATGTATCTATAGATAGTTTTAAAATTCCTCGTTGTGCTGTCATTTAGAACAATGAATGTTGACCGTCGACATAAATATAATCTTGACATTTTCTAACAATGATCGCAAAAACGATCCACAAAGTTTATGAGTGGGCCTAGCCTTAGTATATACTGCGCACAATTTGGAGTTATATCGTACATTTACTGGTCTTATCCTGTGTGAATATGTGAAAGTTTCAGCTTTGTGCACTGATCCAATCCTACAGTATACATGTACAGTTCATGTAAGTTGGTTTGGCATTTTCATTTTTTTAAAGTTTATTTAACTACCGCTTTGTAAAACTTTCAAATTTTGAAACTATTTTTCACGAGATGTACATGTAATGTATATTTCTGTTTTTAGGAGTTTTTCATAAAAAAAACAGCTAATGTCAAAACTTTTGGTTTACAGATGTTTTATACTGAACTACATTAATTCTGTTGGCTGAAACTTTAGTTTCTACTTCGACTGCACGATGCCTTTTAATGATCAATGAAAAATAGTTGTAGGGCAATCATGCAATAAAACTTGAATAAAGCACATGTATCTGTAGTCTGTAGGCTACTTTGCCCCATTACTCTAGCAGATCAGACAAAGCTTCGCAGCTCGCACTTTGGCAGACATGACATCACGAGTGAAAATGAAAGGCACTACTGTAATTGGGTGAGAGCAGAGTGAAACTTATTCCATTAAAACCAGTCGCCTAGTGGCAAGAGTCTGCAATACCACTACGCGACACTGGTTCAAAATAAGTTAGCAAACTACATGGATAAGTTTCACTCTGCTCT
>JAQGAO010005972.1:0-12874 GCA_034697705.1 Ommatoiulus sabulosus
TAATTTACGTATTTTTAGGATGTAAAAATGAAAGATATGATTGAAGATATCAACCCACGTTGTAAAGTAGTACCGAGCGAAGTGGCTGAGTTTTTACCATTCTCGCCTCGCATTCGGTAGACCCGGGTTCGATTCCTGGTCGATGCATGTTTTTTTTGTTTTTTTTTTCCAATTAATTTACATATTTTTAGGATGTAAAAATAAAAGATATCATTCAAGATATTCACCCACGTTGTAACGAAGTGCCGAGCAAGATGGCTGAGTGGTTAGCACTCTCGCTAGCTCGCATTCGGTAGACCTGGGTTCGATTCCCGGGTCGGCTATCCTCCATTGTGGTTTTTCATGGTTTCCCACAATCAATTTAGGCGAATGCTGGGATAGTTCCTATATATTAAATCGGCCATGACCGTCTTCCTATATATATATTGAGTGAATTATCACGTGGCATTTCATTCAATCCATTGGCTAAAATTTGCCGAGCTACTTTAGGCTAATGTATGTATATATAAGTAGGACATTGTTTTAGCTCTTCTGGTCTAAATTTATGTATCTCATTTCTAAGGAACTTTAGGTGAAAGATTAATTTTTAAAGAAAACTGAATTTTCTATTTTTGAAAAACTTTATTGAGGAGAGAAAGCTTGTTTTGAGAAAGGTTTGTTAAATTTCAATGGAAATTTAACATACTGGCCACTGGCTATCGTACCGGTCATTGGTCAGTAGCTGCCGCACTGGCCATTTTGCAACGAATAAACCAAGTCCAGAGTAAAACATTTAAATGCAATGAGAAAGAAACAGATTTATGAAAATTGGGGAAAATTTAACTAGCTAATTTTCCAAAAAATAGTCAGATTGTAGAAGAAAAAAAAACATTATGTTATTTGAAAATTTTTTTTTTTGAAAAATAGAACTCAATTTGGAAAAACTAAGAATTTTTTTTTAACTTCTCGTTTTTAGAGAAACAATAAATTCATCATCGTACTTTAAAAAAGACAGTCTACATGAAAAAATTGAAATTTAACGAAAAATGCCTTGCTCCAACATGGAGAAAATTTATGGACTGAATGTGATGAGATGGAATCGAATTGTTTAGTGGTACATATTGGTAAGAACACACAGAATGCTTATTGCAGGCGCAACAAGACTACAAGGTGAGTACGTATAACTCTTATTTTCGAATCAACTGTTTTCGGATCATATGTTCTTACCCATACTGTATGTACCACTATATTAAAATTCGATTCCATCTCATCACGTTCACTCCATAAATTATATACCGTAGGATTTTGTTGTTGTTTCATCCGAAAATAGACTTATGCCTCACCTTGTAGTTGTACGCAGAGTGGTAAGCGCCTGCATGCATTTAATGTATTGATCGTAGCTTTTTTTTTTCAATGTGGGTAACTGATATCAGTGTGTTTCTGAGATCAGTATGCTACTGATATCAGTGTGCTGCTGAGATCAGTATGTTACTGATATCAGTGTGTTGCTGAGATCAGTACCCAATTATCAGTATAAAAAAATTATACTGATCCTTCAACCAGGGCACCTTTAAAATTATTTAAATAAGTTACCAGACATAACGGCTGGCTTTTAGCTAGAGGGCGCTGAAATCGATCAGTTGCAACCTTGAACTTCCGTTCAAAAATCTATGATTTGTAAAAAAAATTTAATAATCTTGTACATAATACAGGATGTTTCAAAAGTTTCCGTGTGTATGGGATATGAACTGGGGATTATTATAAAAGCATTGTAAAAGGCAGTTATAAAAATGCGCGTCTCTCAAATTCTTCCAGTTGATTTTTACCTGTGGGAGTCACGTGATGACCATGGAGTATCAGGAAAAGATGCATAAAATGTCTATGCTCTGACAATTTGTGTTCTGAAAAGTTTATAAGAAAGTATGACAACAGATTTGGAGTGCTTTGTGATCAAAGTTACATGTTGATAAAAACTTAATTTTCCTTGAGTATGGAGACGCTTGGGACACCCTACGCATTTATTACATAGTCATGATCATGAGATGGCTGCATTATCTGTTATAAAGTCTTTTCCTATTTTGAGATGGACATGCTGTCTAGAAAAACGGTGATATTGAGATTGTTGCTACAATGTACAGTATATCTTGTTTCAATGTTTTAAAAGTGCAAGAAGCTTATCATTCCTCAGGCTGCAAGTATCTTTATCCAAGAATGCTTTAAAAGCGTATGTGGGCGTCTTTAGTTTCGCATTTCATGCTATAGCGGTTTCAATCAGCAAAATGCTCATTGTTTGGCTGGATGATACATGTCGGTACTTTTATTAATGAGTTTCCTGGTGTTTTTTACATATCCTTTCAAAATTATTTTTACCTTGCAATATCATACATGTATTTGATGTACAAATAAGGATGATTAGATTACATTAAGTGCCATAAGGGCAATGAACTTGCCGCATGTAGTTGAAATCTACATGTATCATTCATATATTTTTTATGAAATACATGTAGGTAAATAGCTAGCTAGCTAGCTCGCGGAGATTTTCAGTAACATCAACTTTTTAGTTTTCTTCATGCACGGAGAATTCTGCAAAAATAATATTGACAATGATCATGGTCATTTCAAATTTTGAAAACGTTTGATACTGCAGATATTTTACTGTATATTTTCAAAACACTGTTTCTCAAATAGTCCCGAGATGTTAGTAATGCAACGTATAGACTAACTTTGAGACAAACATGCATTTTTTCGTTTTTCTCCTGTAACTTCAAATGCTTATTTGATTATCTTAAAACACCAGAAATAAAAACAACTACATGTTTTATTGAAGTATAGTTGCTTGGGCTTGTCCGTATTTCTGATTTCTGATCATAATTGAAATGCAATACTCCTGAAATCTAAAATCCGGATGTAGATAAAGATTACAACGATGTTTTATTGATTGTTTTTCGGATTGCACAATGCTGTTTTTTTCTTAATTCACTTAGCTTTGACTATAATATTCTCTAAAGGGGATATATACATGTATATATTCTACAGTATGTTTAGTAAGCTGGGAGATGGCTCATGCAGCTATTCATACTTTATTTAGGTAGTCATGTATGTCTTGAGCTAAGCTTCTTTTGGCCTACATTTCTAGAAGATGGACGTATGAAGTTTTAATTTTTGCCATTAACTGAAGCTATTTGAAGTAACTTGTGAAGTGATTTCAAATTTCCTATCTTAACTAAAGTTAGGAAGGTCGAGTTAATGAATAGGCCTGAGCAATTGACATTCTTCTTCCATAATGCCAAGCAAACACCAATAGGGATACTCAGACGTAGTAACATGTGCAAAAAGAATGCATCAATTGATTGAGAAGCAGTGGTAACTTTGAGTGAATTTTTTTAATCAATTAGCATGTCGATTAGCATATCTGAGTGCCCTAGCTTACAGTGCTTTAATAACAATAAATCAAACATTTAATTTTAGGCAATGTCCACATTTAATAATGTTAAATTATTCAAGTAGTCTACGAAATTCGCCATCTTCAAGTGGTCGGTAGTAGATAATTAAAATTACATCGATGAAAAACAACGACCAAACAGCAATATTTCTGGTTTGGTCGTTGTTTTTCATTGATGTAATTTTAATTATTCAAGTAGTGTTGTTGTTTATCAACTTAGGATGGAATCAACATTGTCCTTTAATCATGCAGTCTACATTTAGTACATTAACTGTAGTAATAATAGCACTGCACTTTTTGCATGATGTAGTGTTTCAGGAATTCTGTTATCACTTAAATTGTGCTAAATAAACACAACTCTTGAGTTCGCCTACACGATAGTAGGGAGAGTTTCTAAGAAAGAACAGATTTAATTAAATGTACTTGATCTGAATGAAAATCAATACTATGCAAGATACATGCCTGCTTCTTTTAAAATTCATGACTGAACACCTATGTTAAATACTTGTTCAACAAAACGTACAATGAAATATTAATTGCCATACCATTACACTCCTCCAATATTTGAACTGCAACCATACATGTACATGAGATTAATTCGAAATCTTTCAACCTATCAGCGTACGTCTTCAAGATTGCACACGTCTGATTATTCAGGCTCAGTTACACGTTGCTGTTTCACAATTTCCATTCACAATTCCCATCACACGCTATATCATGATAACTATCAACATAGGCCTACATGTATACCGAACGAGTTATTGTACATTATCCGACCAAATAAACCCCGAGAATATTGACAATGATCATGTACAGTATTTTGTTGCATGTTCGGAGATATGGCAGGAAATGTAGCAGACAAACTCTAGTGCAATATACGCTATATTATACATCGCGTTGTCCTCAAACATTATTGCCATGAAGGAATTGGCTTACAAGTAGCCTACTTGTGCAACTATTACATATCCTAGGCTGGTCTAATAAACATTCAGTTGGAAATCTTGTCGTGGAAACATTTTTCTTTGTATCTATCATCGTTGATATATAATATCCTGGATTCCATGTAACAAATTTGTCTTGTTTTAATTTAACCGCTTAATGTTTTCCCGGAAATATATCCATAAATTCGTTAATGATGCTGCAGAAATCAACTTATATTTGAGGATATTAGACTAAGTGTTATTAGTCTCATATTGTATAAAGAATCTTCTTTTCCATAGCCAGCTTTTTCACTTAATTAGTTTTGTGAGTTCATTGCCTAGCTCGTGTCACGTTTCTGGAGATGTCATGAGGTTAAAAACAATGAACAATAATTACAATTCTAATGTTAAGCAGCAAAGGATGCATATGGAATGTACATGTATGTGATGATTAGGCTCATATTTCATAATTATTCGAAATTAATTCCATCTTAGCAATTTATACCGTTTTTTGAAGAGGTGGATTATGCCGCATTCTGTGAAGTTTAGAATATATTGCTAGTAGACTTAAGTCGAGATGTTTTTACATTAATGTCATACAGAAACATCTTAATTTTCTAAAAAAAAGTCTGTCATGTTTGAAATTAGAAGATGCAATCCCACATCGAAAAGAAATGCATTTCCAAAATGCATTAGAAATATGGATAAATTGGCACATTATTATATGCATTGCAAAATACATGACGCTGTTAAAATATTTTTTTAAGGTGTATTCTCGCCATTGCATTTTCTTCGAGGCACTTGAAAAACGTATTATCGTCATTGCATTCTCGTCAGTGTATTTGCATTTTAATAACACAAACATATGTGTTTGGAAATATATGTAGTGTTTCAAACTAGAGATATTTTTAAATGTATTTTTAATGTATTTTTTGCAAGAATTTTGCTTACGATGCATGATGTGTGCTTGAAAACCACTTAATTATATTAAATTTTATGATTGGATTTTACGACTAATCAAATTCACAAATACAAATTGCATGAGCAAGTAATCAAGGTACCACATTGTAGTCTCCTGTTGATTTTTAATGATAATTTTATTGTTTATTCTTTTGAAGAATCAGGTCTCATTTAGAGACTTTCTCATGCTTCGAAATGCGTAAAATGCCTTTACGCTTTTTAAAATGGTCTCATTTTACCGTCTGTCTTAATTAACCATATTGTTAGCAATTTACATTTGTATGCAAGTAAAATTCGTTGAGTTTTTATAAATGCACTATTATAAATGTAATTGCACCGTATGTCTGTAAATGGCTCATTTGCAAACACAGACAACACTAATTATTTCCTATGTCGTTATCCATAGCGTCCTACATTTACCATGACTTATTTTTGTATAATTTTAGTTTCTTTAGAGGAATTTTATCCAAATCACTGTCAAAATTTTCTTAGCTTCAGCTTTGATAGTGATGCCCACAACCTTTCTTATTTAGGATGTTCGGGCCTCAATTCCAGCTATCATATTTTTGCCTGGATGGATTTGTATATACAGTAATTTAGTTAGGAAAATTGAAATAATAGAATTTACTTGCTTATTTTATTGATGAATGAGATACGTCTTTCAAGAAGCAGCAAAGCAGACATCGCCGAGCAAAAATAATCTGTTGAGTTATTTCATCTTGTTGCCCACATTGAAATGAACACAATGAATGTTTATTGAACGGTGATTACTTGCGAGTGAATTCTAAACATATTTGAATAACAAACCTAACATATAATATTAGCCTGGCTGCGACTCAATCTTCCCTCATCGATGCTTTTTATAACTTGCACTAAGAATAATTCGATTGTGGGTGTGTTTCTGACAACAGACATTCAAAGCTTTCGAGCTGCTTAACACGACTTATCTAATCTTTTGGTTTAAAGAAGTAACGAACTTAAGTTTCATTTCCCCAGGGCCTCAAAACCTGCAGAAATAGCAGGTTTCTGCAAGTTGTCTTCGAAAATTTGTTTACAGTATTCAACCAAACAGCCTATTTCTCCTGCCTCGTGTGAGCTTATCTAATAAGCTGCTTAAATTATAGGGGCGTGGTTTGCAAATTTAATATAAGCACGTTTCTTTTACAAGCATTGCACATCTCGTCTGCCATCATCCCAAATCGTCCACAACGCCTACATCAGCTTTTGCTTTTAGTCACGTGGTGCAACACTCGTCCACCGTTGCATACGCCATTGTTTACTTTTGACATAATGAATTTGATTCAACAGTTTTAATTAATCGATCAGATTAACGCGTCAGCGGCTTTTTGTTGTTTAGGTTGAACGCCCTTATATAAGCGCTTTTCGGACAACAGGATTATTCGCACTGAAAACATGCTGATATTGAATTTGCATGTACACTGCATGTACTTTCTGTATTAGGAGCATTCTGCGACTTAATCTAAAAAGGTTGCAGCTTGGCAGTACTGCACAATATCAGTAATATAAGAAATTCCATTTCCGGGCTACTTTACACTTAAAATGTTATGCATAAAGTAGCTCAGAAAACGTTTTAAAAAATGTCTCAAGATTTTGCTAAAAATATCAAAAACAATGAAAATATAACAAGAAACATAATAAAGAAATAAAACAAACCTCTAAAAAACTAACAAACATTTATTGATTTTCTACTGAAAAATCAAAAACAGTGAAAATATAACAATAAACATACTGTAATAAAGAAATAAAACAAACATCTAAAAAACTAACAAACATTTATTGATTTTCTACTGAAAAATCAAAAACTGTGAAAATATAACAATGAACATAATAAAGAAATAAAACAAACATCTAAAAAACTAACAAACATTTGTTGTTTATTTTTTTACATTTATCAATTAATTTTAAATTTTATTTTTAAAAGTTGAACAACAATTTAATATGATATTAGAAAGAAAACAACATTACACATTTTATTACAAAAACGTTTCACTTAGATTTTGTTGATTTTGAAGGACACTTCCGTTTTAAGGACGCTTTGTAACCTCAATATTAATTTCTGCAGTTTGATTTGTCTGCCCTATTCTATTGAATTTTGAGAATTTCTTCCAGTTAATTTATAAAAGTATATTTTTTTAAAAAAAAGATTCAGAAAACGGAAGGCTGGAAATTGAAACGCAGTGTTTTGAGCTTTTCTAAAAATTAAATAACAACTGGCAGGCAAACCATAAGCTGGCAAATAAATCTTGAGGTAATAATATACTTCAATTGTTTGAACATTTCAGACGCATACAGCTGTAATTACATCATTCATTGATCAAAACAAATTGTACGTCCAAATTACACATTCTGCTAGCTGCTCGCCAAATGTAGAATCGCTGGTCAGCCACTTCCTGTACTGAGCTGCCTAACATCAGGCTTCTTTAGATCAAATACCCCAACGAAAAGATGAAGCATAAATTTATGATCTACTTTTTATGATAACGTGCCTTTAGGGTATCAAAAAATGAAGTCGTTCGTGTGTTTCTAGCCTGTTTTTTTTTTGCATTTGTCTTTCTCTCTGTTGCGTTCTGCTTTGATGTGGCAGAAACCTCTATTACTGTCGTGTTCATTTTTCATCCGATTTTCTCGCAGATGCGCATGCGCAGCTCCGTACGTGCGCTGGCAGTTGTCCGTCGTAGATTCTTCCAGTGCCAGTGCTTGGTGAAGCAAGACTGCAGGAAACGCATCGTCCAACGAGCCTGGATTGAGAGCAGGGTGCACGTAAGTGCTCCTCCTATAGATGCGTCTTCAGCATCAGGATGTGAGACACGTTCGTCCCATCTGTTTTTCAACTCAATCGATATTTCTATTCATACAGTTTTCATTCACCGCTGGAATTACTCCATTTGGGATAAAATAGCAGCGACGATGCCAGCCTACCGAGGAGGGCATGATTCGAAAAATTCGGATCCTCCGAATAATTCGGTTCCTGTTTCGGTGTTGCTACACCGTCCGGGAAGAATGCAAAAAGTTGGACAGAAGCCCAGCCAGTCCACATATGGTAAGTGGAAGCATTTGCATACTTGTTGATTGTACGGCTATTTGGATTTTTTTTTCGGTTATGTCATGAATTCCAGAAACTGGTTGGTCTCCTGGCATGAAAACAGTTTGGTTTGTGGTAAAAATTTGAATAAAACTGGTTGCGCGACCCGGAGTCAAATTTATTCGGACAATAATGTTTTTGATAAATTGTTTTATTGCCCTCACATCGATAAAAAAACACTTTAGAAATATATTTTCGGAAATGCATTTTTTTTGTAATAAAAATGTTCATGAAAATGCATTTTGAAGAGATGTATTTTTATCCTTAAAATACATTTACAAGTTATTCAAAATATATGTACTGTATTGATTATAACTTCCAAGTTGTTTCCACATATCAATTTTCAAATATATTTTGATACAGCAAATAATGGGGTTTTTAAAATATATTTTAAATATCCACAAAATACATTAATAAGATTGAATGTAATATGATTTTTTTATAACATTTAAAATACATTTACAAAGTACTGTTCAAATGTTTTAAAATTAATTGTCCATTGTGAAAGCATTTTGCAATGTAACAAAATATACATTTTGGAATATATATTTTAAATATATTAAGCAAAATGTGTATTTGTGATGATGGTTTATAAAAATATTTGCATAAAACATGATCTAAAGATATTTTTTACCAGAGTTTTTATAATAATTTTAAAAATGCTTTTTTTCCATATTGCATTTTTAAATAATGCTTTTTTTCAATGCATTTCTGGATACATACCTAAATGCATTTGCATTGCATTGGGATAACTTACCTTATCAAATATATTTTCGTTCGAAAATATTTTACAAAACACGTCAAGAAACCCATATGTAAATGTATTTAAAGAATAAATATTAGTAAATAATATCTTAAATATTGTATATTTTGTATACCAGAAATGTTTTAAATGTATCTCAAGGTATTTACATATACAGTACTTATGGGCCATCTCAATTTCTGCTCGTTTTAATCATTGATTAACGATAATACTTCCTCGAGCAACCATCTGTACAAGATCTGTCGTTCAATTCTGGTACCATCAAGGAATTCATGGAATTTATGAAGCCAGGAAGGCTCCATATGGGCATCATGGCCATAATGTTTCATTTCTGCATAATTGTACACTCGCTCAAATTAATTTGAAAGAATATCGTTTAACAATAGCTTTTATTTTTCGTCTAATGTCATGGGTGAGATTATGGCGATGTTGCGAGGCTAAATGATAGTTGCTTTTTCGTAATAAATTCTATGAAATTTTGCATAATCCGTCTTGTGAGGATATGAATGCCAGCGTAAGCCTCCAGCGTACAAACCGCGTAGGTGGAAACTTATTCCCAGTTGAGCGGACAATATGCAATATGGTTATTTTCGACAACATTTTATGCAAATGTAGGAAACGAAAATTCGGCTGAAATATTGCAAGAACTGAATTTTGATAACATTTCTTTGCTGCTGCTATCTTAATTAAATTTTATGCAATTAGACTTATCTGGAAGCTTATGTGTTATCTTTTCCATCTGCGACTAATTTATTGTTTCAACATTTTTAAAGTACGAATTATTCTAGTTCGGAGATAACCTGTTATATGCAAACGAGAAAATTTCATACGATTGTACTGTTTAATACATACATGTGAGTTTTAAAAAATTAAAGTGGATTTTTCTGAAAATTTCAACCATAAAATCACATTCATTAAAATTGATCTATATGAATGGTATGTTTTTTAATTTCTGCTTAGAGTTGCAAAAATGACAGCTTCCGAAATATAAACGGAAATATTTATTCTTATATCATTATCATATTTCTATTCTGTCAGTACCTCTATAGCCTACGAATCGATTTTTAACCAAAAATTCAAACATCCACGCTTCAGTTTTCTCTTTTCTTGGGCTTTGAATAATTTGCCAATTTAGCTTTTATTATCACCCTAACGAAATTGCTGAAGTTACGTCTACACAATTCCTTAATTATTCTCTCGCGCGGTTATTGACTTCTAAATTGCATTATGTATACCCCACGCGTTAATGAAGAAAACTCGCATGAACACATTTAATAATTTGCTGCCAAGTTTGCTTCACAAGCACCTTCCAAAGACCCAAACCGTGAATTTTTTTTAGCCTAGTGTTTCATAATGTTTGTAGTTTATAGAAGCGTTTATTGGAGGTAACGACATCCTTAGTTGACTGCTTTCAACGCTGTGTTGGATGCATTGCATCGCCAAAACAACAAGAGCTTAAAACGAATCTGTTCACTACGTGGGCGTTTTAAATTAATATTTGTTCTAGGTCTAAATGGCACAGGGGCTTCTCAAACACTACTGATTGTAGGGGACGCTGCATGCGACCAGAATTGACCAGAATCCACACTTTTCATTCATAATTCCGATTATTCCAGAAGTTTGTTTAAATGTTGTTTCTTAAAGGAATACACTAGGTGGTGTGAGCTTCGAAACAGTATCTCTTTTGAAAGCAAACATTAAATGAGGCATGATGTCTTAATATGACTATTTGTGCCATTTTAATATTACTTGTACATTCCAAAATCGACTGTTTAACAACATAATTGCTGTAATGATGCAGTAGGCCTACTTGTGTTTGAAAATGAATTGCAGAATGTATTTTATGAACCAGGTATTGCTTATTTCAAATTATTTTTCTCATTAAGATTTCAAAAGCGTACGTACATTAACACCTACTGTGATTGGGGGAATGTTGAATATACTGTAAATGTAGCCTTCTTTATAAGGAAATACTGGTACTATATCATGTATCTATACATGCATATGTCGTGGCTATACATAATGAAAATATACATCTAGCCCTTCCTGCATGAATGATGAGTTTTAAAAATGCATATGCATACAGTATATACATGTACTAGTACATGTATTTTTCCAGAGCTTCGTTAATAATGCGGTATATTTGGGCAATGCTCATATGCATATAAAATTGTAAATATACATGTGCTGGATGTTGTTTTTCATTTTGCAAGTAAACCTTAATCGGTACAGTGCTTTGTTTTTAAATATAATAGGGATACTCAGACCAAAACGTTTACAGCTGATTTACAAATTGTAATTTGGTAGACGTGTAGTTACATGTGCAAAATCGACACGATAATTGGTTAAAAGAATAGCTCCAGGTTATCGCTGTGTTTAGGCCAATAAATTCATTTATTTTTGCACACGTGACCTCACAGCCGTCAAAGAACTATTTTAAAAGCATTTGCATAAGTACTTCTAATGTTTATAATGGCAGTTTGGTTGCCACGTGGCATGCTTTTGTGGTTATGTGGTGCATTATGGTAAATGAGATGTGGCCAAATTCTTCCTACGCGCATCACCGGTACATACTGGCTCCACAGATTCAGTTTAGGAATTCGATACTGCTCCATAGTCCAAAATTTCACATGACTTCACTGTCAAGAGGAATTTATTTCAACGACAATACGTGCCGGATTCATGATGGAAGCGCTTTTTTACGTTCTGTTTGATCCATCTGTAATGTACTCTTGCTAAGTCAAGTCGAGGCATTCCAATCCATTGTCACGTCCAAAGCGAACATTAACCGAGCGACGACCAATCAATTGCAACGTTCAAGATAGTACAGTGTCTTATGGAAGGACGTTTAATAATGAAGAGGAAATTACGCTCGCAGTTATATTAACGGTCGAGGTAATCTAGAGAAGATATGGTCACAGATATTTCCCAAGAGATGGCCATACTGGCATACGAAGTGCTACTGTTGCACTATCATGAAGGATTTTGCGAGACTTCATTACCGGTGCAACAACATCTCAAGAGTGTACAGGGTCAATGAGTACCAACACCTTGGACGAAGGTTGGTCTGAGGTACGAAGCTCAAAATGCAGTTTGAAATGGAAACTAAAAGCCTTTGTACCGCTTATCATCAGTTGGCTGATTGACAATCGCAGGTACGAATCGCACTGTATAGTACAAATCTAAATCAAATTTATTTTTTATTGATGGTTGCACCATGGTCCATTAAATTTACTTTATTGCGTTTAATATAACGACGTGCTTTGATCTGTTTTGTTTTGCAAATGACCTCTATATGGACATCCAATTTCAAGAACCTGAACATCTTTGAATAAAGTCATGTGTACATGTAAAAAGGTAAAAGTATACATGAATACACTGTGTGCACGTACACGTGTGCCACGTGCTGTATACATTGTACGTACAGATAATGTACATCATTTTCTATAAAGTTTATCAATTTCTATAAACTTATCGTTTATACATTTTAACCTACATATATTTTTACGAAATTGAAATTGAATACATTGTTTCATTTTAAAATTCATGTTGACATTTATGCTAATTGCGAAATTTATTTTGAATTTCATTTCGCAATGAACAGTCTCCATCTAAATGCACTTTTATTGCAAACTAGCTGGCCGGCCCGGCTTTGCCCGGGATGTACATAGTTTCTATGCTAGGCGTACCAGGCGAATATCTGAAAG
>JAQGAO010005973.1:0-12872 GCA_034697705.1 Ommatoiulus sabulosus
CATGCATAAATTTTAAGTTACAAAAATCACTGGAATTAAAAAGAAATAAGCGTTTAATATCTAAATTATTAGCATTAAGCAACATCAGGTTATACAAAAGTAGGGAATGTGAATCTCACTTTCATATAAGTTTTCCATGCATAAATTTTAAGTTATAAGAAATTTTTGCTCAAGCAATGCGCGTCACTCCCGAAGTTTTAGTCGTGTGTGCCGGTTCGCGTTGATCTCGGGAATTTTAACTCAACTTTGTCATCGTCGGCGTCGTACAACCAGTTTCCTGGTGAGTATTGGCTCTGGAAGCCCACGGCTCTGTTACGTTGTCGCACTTTTGCCAAACTTTCGAGAATTTGGGTCGAGCAGTCTCATTGCATTCAAACATTCGAACCCATGCTCGACTTCTCGTCAGTTTTCCCATCTTAAAATATTTACACCGTTCGTGACAGTTGTATCTCTCGACAGCTAAGAAACCATTCTCGCTGTCGTGCTTACTCCAAAATCAATTTTGGTCTTCTGTCCTTTTTTTGGGAGGTTTGGCCGAACCTCTGGGGTATAGGCCTAACGCCGTGCAACGAGCTTGACCTGTCCTCATCGATTAGGTGTCATTTCTAGCATTGCCTCGAAAGGTATGAATAGGATTGATTTGCCACGGATGGCAATCATTATAGCATGCTCGTTTCCTACCTGAAAGCTGCACGATGCGCCGAATTTCATATCTGGGTCACGTACTGCTGAGTACAAGGGGAAAGCTGTCCAAAAAATAAGGGTCCTGTTTAATTGGCGCTACGGCTTTGATAGAGGAGACAAAAATTACGTTGCCTGGCAACGTTGTGCTTAATTTATACAGCTCAAAAAAGTTGCATCTGTATAAGGGTTAGAGGGCATTGTGCTCACGTACGCTTGGAAGGTCAAAAAAGTCGGAGTAAAATGATAGGAGATGCAAATAATTAGTGTAAGTTTTAGTGTCAGTTGCTCGGGTCCAATTTCAAATCAACGAAATTTTCTAAGTCTCATTAGTATAAGGTTTAAAATTTGTCACTGATATCCCGTCTGGGTTTGCTATGCGATGAACGAAGGAAACAAAATACATGCAGGGTTCTCCCAGACCTGAAATATCTGGAAAAGTCAGGGAAGCATGACTCATTTTGAAAATGTCAGGGAAGTTCAAGGTATGGTCGCAATCTAGAAGCTCAGGGCCCATTAGAAAACTTTTAAAAAAATTTTCCCAGTACAAATTGGCAAAATTTTCAACAGTTTCCTAGGAAAAATTTGCAAAAGTTTCAACAGTTTCAGAGGACAAATATAAAATATTTTCGACAGTTTCCGAAAACATTAAGCTATTAAATTTTCCGCTTTTTCCTTCTGTTTTGCAAAATTTCTAACTGTTTTCGAGTACAGATTTGTAAACTTTTCACCAGTTTCTGAGGACAAATTTGCACAAAGTTCTCACCCTTTTCGCAATATAAATTTCAAAATTTACAACCTTTTCCGAGTACAAATTTTAAAATTTCTCAAAATCACATTAGTGAATTTTTCAAAATATTGCAAGTTGTCCTGTGTAGACTTTTCAAAATCGTGGATGCCATTGGCATATGTCGATTTTGTCGTTGGTAAGGGAGATTTGTTTAAAAACTTGGAAAGGTCAGGGAAGTTAAATATGAAATTTCTGGGTGAACCCTGAAATACTGTGGCTTTTCCATGAATGAAAAGTTTTTTGATGTTTTAAAATTACAAAACTAAGCAGTCTTTTTTCGTACAATATATCTGCAATGGCATTACAATTAACTTTTATGAAACTGAAAGTGATGTGGATAAACAGCTAGTGAAGTCAGTTTTAGATTCAATATCCGTTCGTATGGTTTGTTGCTGCTCTATAACAATTGAGAATACGTGGACATTTGAATGAATTTTGTCTCTGTGTAATTTAAACGCGCTCAAAACATGCATGGATTAGAGAAAACACCTTGAAGGCTTGGGTTAAACATTTACCAACACTCATGAAATTAAGTAAAATAGGAGTTGGTCAGTAAGTTGACCTACTGTTGGAAAAAGTTGTCAATCTGCGGTATATGCAAAGGCTATGCAGTGAAAACTGGCAGGTTTTTAATTTCATAGCGTCTGACCCCAAATGTAAATAAAGTCGTAAAATTACGACGTACATTTTTTGTTTGTTTTCCTCGTAATCTTACTAATCTTACTAGTAACATCAGCTTAATAAATTTATACTTATCATCTTGATGATTCAACTTAGGAAAAATGGCTCGAGTCTCCTAAGATTTGTTTATTCAGGGAAACGATTCATTTTGCTACTATATAAGTATCTTGTTGAGAAAGTAACCTTAATTTTTTCAAGCTTAGAAGATACAGTAATCCCTGGATTTTCAATACATGGGATTCATCTCTTCAGATCTCTTTTGATCCTATTCACTATGACTATGCTACATAAAAGTCTACGAATTCATGTTGGGAAATCCGTGAATTATACATCGGCTTTATAAATTCTCCAAAGCCTTTGTACATTGTATGAGGAAAATTTGTTCGTTGTTGGAAGTTCTGGATTCACTTTGCCGAACTGGCTTGATAAATGATAAATGGGAAATTTTCGATAATTTATGAGAAATTCTGTATTAACAATAAGAGAAAATCTGAATAACAATGACTCTTGACAATGAGAAATTCTGTATCACTAATGAGAAAATCCCTATTTTCAATGAGAAATTCTGTATAATGAGAATCTCTGGACTATTATTGAGAAACCCTGGACTAACTACATGTACATGACCATGAACTGTATGTAAAATTGTATTAGCAAGACACAAGCTGGTTATGTAATGCTCTTACTGGATTAACTATGAAATACTTTAGCTAGATTAGTTATGAAATGCACAGGATTAGCTGTAAATACCCTCTGAATCCCCTTTGCCAAACTAGAAATACTATAAGAACGAAGATACTAACTACAAATTTTGAGAAACTCTGGACTCTTTTGCCAAATTCTGGTTTTCCTATGACAATGTGTTACCACTGAAGAAACTGGATTTAACTGAAAATGCCTGGATTTGCTTCGAGAAACTTTGGGTAAAGTTGACTCTTGATTAATTCTGAGAAACTCAACAGTTGGAAACACTTCACATTCACTCTACAGAACCACGGATTTCCGTTAAGGCTATAGGATAACTTTGAAATCTGAAATCATGATCTTCAAAATTTCCTTAATGTCAGGATTACACAAATAAGAATGTTTTCTGGATGTTCCTCTTTTGGGCTCAGCACTGGAAGATGCCACATCTAGAAATCTCGACGTGCCCAGCTGTGGCATCGGTTTTCAGCTCCTCCGCTCGACCGTCCAGATGCCGAACGCCAACGACTACTTCCTGTTCAGCACCCTCGTTTGGCACGCTCCCGGAACCAGGCTCGCCCCCACTCTGCGGGTACAGTATCACGAGCCCAAAGTGGGGCCAACGAGACTTGTCTAAACACTGCCACCTGGAACTCGAGCAGCACTTGGCAACTTCTGGGGTCAGGTCTGTAACACCGGTTTGGATCTTGTGGAATCTGCTGATTCCCACTGAAATTTTCCAAATTCATAGTAAAAGCCTGGAAACTCCATGGCCCAACCAAGCCGGATAATCGGGAGTCGTCTGTACCTAAAATGATAAAAACTATGAAAATTACATGTACCTACAGTAGTTAGATGAATAGTACACTTCCTCCACCAATAATGAAAATAAATTCCTCTAGGTTTCATAATTGTTGTCCATTGTATAGTTAAAAAAATAATTAACATGCTAATGCAATAAAATAAAGCGTCAAATGACACGTTTTCATGTGTACTTTTTAAAATTTACGTGTTTTTTTAAATTTATTAGACTTTTAAACTTTTAAAAGAAAGACTGCATGTATTAACGTTTTGACATGGATCAAAAAGGATATTTTCTTAGTTTTTTTAAAAAAAATTACTGGTACTGTACATTCCTATTCAGTTGCTGTTGCTATTTCATTAGCCCTATAGATCGATATAGTCTAGTGCAATTCCACACGATGTGATGGCACTCGCATAATAATTTCGGTAAGGAAATTTCTTAATTTGAAAGTCTCAATGTGCTTCCACCCTTAGATGCACTTGCTAGTGGGCGATTATCTTGTTGCCACTTGTTTCTGGAAACATAGAGGAACTTCCTGTTGCCACTTGTTTCTGGAAACATAAACTGATGCAAAGTTATGTCCACACTGTAGGAAACATAGAGGAGCTTTTAATTGCTAATTGCTGCCAGTAGTTTACATAAATTATATGCAAATTGTTTACATAAATTTTCTACACAAGTTGTTTACTTAAGTCTGTTTGCAGAAAAAATTGGCAACAATTTGCAACGGAAATTAAGTTCCTCCATGTTTCCTTATATTTTTCCTATGTTCCCCTATGTTTCTGGAAACATAAATTTGTGTAAAGATATGTCCACACTGTAGAAAACCTAAAGGAGCTTTTAATTGCTAATTGCTGCCTGTTGTTTACATCAAGTACATGTACATGCAATCCTTGTACACAAATTGTTTACATAAATTTTGTACACGAGCTGTTACCTAAATTATTTACTTAAGTTCATGTTTGCAGAAACAATTGGCAGCAATTAACAAAAGAAAGTTTCCCTATGTTCCATTTGTAAAAAAACAAAAAAAAACACACGAAATCTTGTATTCTGTGGTTTTTGAAGATTATCCGGAAAAGGTCTTTTGCAAACTCCCTGGATAATCAGGAGTTTATTTATTTGCGTTTACTTGTCCCTAACTCCTCAAAGGCCTCTTACAGCTTTTTGCGCCTGATTTTATGAGATATAATGAACCCAGGAAACGCCTAGCTTGCTTCAAAACTTTTCGGAGCGTTTCCAGAATCTTGGATTTGTGAATCTTCCTGGATCACGCATGTGAGACCCGATCTTTATCCCAGTTTCCCCCTTGGATTTCCAGGGACTTGAAACCATGCCAAAGTTACAGGGTATGTATTCCTGTACCAATTTTTCACCCTCGTCACAGGAATCCTCTAGAATTTCTGCATTCAAGTTATGCTGTTTCACCGATTACCAGAACTCGAGAACCTGCTTCGAGCTCCGGCTATTTTGATCCGAACTCCGTGAATAATGTTCTATTATGCATCGCAGGTTATCATCTTTCATCCATCTCTTGTTTGAAAATTAGTCACCCCCTCGCTTCCGTGAATTGCCCTCCATTTCCAGAAACCTAAGTCCCCTCAGTATTTACTGGCTTGAGCACGGTTTTTCCCCATATTTTAAGCGCAGCGCCTGCATGCCTTAAGGTTCCCCCAGACCTGGATAACCTGGAGATGTCAGAGAACTTGAAAATGTCTGGCCAAGACAGGAAAGAATGATTTGTTTTGAAAAAAAAATGAGGGAGATTCAACGCATTGATGTTGTCACAGTCCAAAATCAATGCTTCTACTCTTCAGGTACTTACATGACATGTAGTTATAGCTCAGGGTCTATTTGCAAAATTGTCAACAGTTTCCGAGGACATATTTGCACAATTTTCAAGTTTCCGAGTACATATTTGCACAATTTTCCACATTTTCCGAGTACATGTTTGCAATACTTTCAACATTTTCTGAAGAAAAATTTTCAAAATGTTCCCGTGCTAACTTTGTAAAGTGCTCAAAAATTTCCACGGATAATTTTGTGGATAACAATGGCATATGTCAATTTTGACATTTTCTTGGTCAGGGAAATTTGTTTAAAAACCTGGAAAAGTCAGGGAAGTTGAACATGAAATTTATGGAGGAACCCTGTATGGTCGAAAAATTTGTACTTATACATGTACACCAAAAATCGTTTGATGCAAGATTCGAGACAGTCGGAATACGTTGAACGGGCAGTTTTGGAATATATCGAAAGTTTTGTTTGTTAACCGTTTTTCGTAATTTCTGGAAAACGTTTCTGAAAAGTTTTGGAAACCATATTTTGATTATAAGTTTTGCACGACTTTTGGAAAACTTGAACATGTATCGATTTTTGAATTTTTTTATGTTAAGGGCTTAAAAACTACTTTTAAGGGACAAATACAGTACATTACTGTATGTTTCGTTTTTTTTATGGTCGTTTATTGGAAAAAATGACACAATTATTGGCGGACAGTGACTGCATAGAAAGGACCCTGGATAATCTACATTTAGTGTACACATTTTTTCGATCTAATTTGTTATATCCAGGTTGTATACATAGTTTTTGCCTCCTAAAAGAAAAAATATTTGAGAAACAACTATGCTCCTGGTGCAATAGTGACTGACTCTCCAGGTCTTCATATGGAAGCGATAGTGTGGGTACTCAGTAATGATAATATCGCACCCCAGTTTCAAAAGTGACACAACTCAAAAATGTTTAATTTCCTGTTTAAGACGTTATTTAGTCGAGCTAATTAAGTGAGCATGGGCAATGCGTCCATGGTTATGAAGATGATATCTAATTTATCAGTAAAAACGACATATCTGAGGTTACATTAATAGCATTAAAACTAGCTTATTCTCAAATTGAAAAAAATAAAATGTTGAGTTACAGGTACAGTATGTCTCTTTTGAAACGGGTTCGATATTATTAATAATACCAATAAAACTGTTAGATTCATTTGGTTTATGGCATACTTCAGCTAGGTTACATCACTAACATCAGGCAACAACACTTCAGTCGATTTTTAGATGTGTTCGATTTTTTTTGTTGACAAAATCGGGTGTACCAGCCATGAAGTTTCTCATTCTCATTTCTCGTTTTGCGAGATTGCGAGGCATAGCAGTTCTGCGCATCACTGTCGTATGTTTGCTCTGGTATTTATAGCCGACTCTCTTGCTTTATGGGCTCCGGTTTGGAGCCAGTGTAAAATGTCGCACGTAGACAGTGTCGTCTGCCGACGGAAATAACCAATCTGGGTTCGGCCGAAGCCAAGTTCAAGAACGTGTGGGGGAGTGACTGATGGTATGGAAGATTTCTGGGTCCACCCGATGCCGTGAGGGTCATCCGCGCCAAGAACTGAGCCAAGATCAAGAGGAAATGAGGATGTCAAGATCCTGAGTTATCTCGACGTTGTTGAAGTCCTATTTTAAGATCATGGGATTCTCTCTTGAGTCTTGCCTTAACATTGGCGCTGATTAAAAAAAGTTAGCTGACGTCTAATTTGGTTGGACTTTGCTTTGGTCACATGATGGATCATTCTGCATCTTATGTTCGTTGGATGCCTCATATGATAACTTTGAGAATCCACATTATTTTTATCATTTTGAAGGTGATAAAAAAACGGATTTTCATTCAATCCTTTTGTATCTGGTTCATTGGACCCTTTTTAATCCAAAAGGATGACTTGATAGGATCATTGGTTTTTTTCTAAATCCGATGGAACGACTCTGATGTTCATGACCTTCACCTGAATCCGATCAAAGAACTAATGCTCAAGAATTCCTTCTGCGTTTGATCAAAGAACAAATGTTCATTGAATGCACCTGAATCTGATCAAATAACTAGTTAAATTAATATCTTCTTGATCTGATCAAATAAGGAACGTTAAGTGAATGCATAACTTCTCAATCTGAAAGGATTACTGATGTCCATCGGATCCTTCAGATTCGGATATTTCCATGACATGACTAAGACCATTGACTCCATCTACAGTATATAATTGTCAAACTGATAATAGGCTATTTATACTTATTGAATCTTTCTGAAGCTGTTTGGGCTACTCTTGGTAATTTGATCATTATGAATCTTGTAACCTGACTGGCGTTCTTTGGATTCAATTCAATTCAACTCAGTACCCTACTGTCAGAAAACAAATGCCATAAGGTGGGAGGGGGGCGTCGAGCCCATTTTCAGGAAAATACTTCTATGCGTCAGTTGCGATTGACTTTATGCATCATTGTTGAATTGAATTTGTAACAAATCAAAACTACATATTTTTAGGATCTTTTAAATATTTTGATCTTTTGATGAATCCGATAGGAAGTTTAATTCTCGTGCAATTTTTCTGAAGCTGCTCGAATGACGTACTGTTTTTTTACCATTCTGAATTTCATAGTATGACCAATCTTCTTTGTATACTTCTGAATCTGATAAGATGAATGATGGTCATTGAATCACTTATGGTGCAGTTTGAACACCTTTAACTGAAGGGATGAACGTCGTTCATTGGATTCCTCAAAAATAGTTGATTTTCTTTATAACTTTCTGAATCTATTAGATATTTGGTGCTCTATTCTCCTTAGTTCTTTCTGGATTTATTGGGATATCACAAATTTTGTAAAGGATTAGGACAAACAACCTTTTACATTCACTGTGAATACATGTAGCATTGCTATATATCAACGACCATGCAGTACGTACTGTTCCCTAGATGGAATTTTGAAAATTAAAATGAATTGTGAATTAGCTTGAAATTAATGCAGTGGGAAATTTCTAAATGTGAAATTCCCAATTCCTAGTTATCTTTCTTCGTTCCCTGTAATAAAATTACGTTTTTTCAAATATTTATGTGAGGGCCTAAAACTATCTTCGTAAAAATTTCTTTTTTTTTATCAAGTTAATTGCATTTTGAAATATTTCAACATTTCCTTATTCTTCTTTTTTCCTACAGTATATTTGTAACTCCCTCTGTTTACATGCACATTTATAATGTGCAGAGTACCCCCAGACCTGGAAAACCTGGAAAAGTCAGAGAACTTGAAATTTTTTGAAAAGTCAGGGAACTTGGGAAGAATGGCATTTTAAAAAGTCAGGGAAATTCAACGTATTAATGTTGTCACATGCCAAAATTAATGCTTCTGTAGACAAATTTGCAAACATTTGGAGAGTTTCCGAGGGCAAATTTGAAAAATTTACAATCTTTTCCGAAGACAAATTTGGAAAAAATTTCAACAGTTTCCGAAGTGAAATTTGCACCATTTTCCACTTTTTTTTTCCGAGCGTACATTTTCAGCTGCAGTTGTAACATTTTGAACAGTTTCCGAGGACAAATGTGCAAAATTCTCAACTTTTAAGAGTACATATTTGCAAGACTTTCAACATTTTTCGAATACAAATTTGTAAAATTTTAAGAAAATTGTCATGGTATAATTTTTGAAAATTGACATTTATAAATATTGCAAAATATAGGAAGTTGTCCTTGTACATGTGGATTTTGCAAAATCGTTGATGACATTGGCATATGTCAATTTTGTTGGAAATTTGTTTTAAAACCTGGAAAAGTCAGAGAAGTTTGAAAATGAAATTTCTTGGGGAACCCTGTAGTAGTTATAATGCATATGTAGTACAGTATCGTTTAGTTTGTTTCATAAACTAGGAAGACTGCTACCATCTTCCGCCCAAATTCATCTGGAAAGTGATATGGGTTCACTGCACTTCCTCTTAGTCTGGATGCATTTCCCCACTAACTTAGTAGGCATAAAAAGCGTTTATTTAAAGTTTCCATTTTGTTATTGCATATGCAGCTGCTGGTCCGCCACGCGCAAGTGACACCAATCTTATATGTTGCCATATTTTTTTTTTTAAACTTCTCATTTTTAATAATTTCGCTTTTTTTGACCTTGTTTCATAAGTTTGAGCTTAAGAATGGAAAGGATGAAAGGGAATTGATATCGCCGTCAAAAACAATGCTTTTTCGCAGCCTGATTAGATTTCAGATTTTCAGGTCGAACTCGGCCAGCACTTAAATATAAATTATCTAATTACCGGGTGGCTAACTGGCGTAGCAACCTAGAAAACACCAAAGGGTAGATCGAGACAATTACCCCAGAAATCACCATGCCATATTCTCGGACCAATAATTGGACCTTGATTTTGAGAAATAGTTGATTTTCTCCATGAATTTGGTTGTTAAATATAAAATATTTTGTATCCACTTAAGAATTCTTTTATAGGCAAGGGTTCGGTCTCCCGGTCTCTGTGATGTTCATCACGTGCTGCAGAAACATAGTAAAACATGTTTATCTAATCATACATGTAGCCTACTTAAACATATAATATTATTATTATCATTATATGGACATGTCTATTATAAATGTTGTCAGGATTACATCTATTAAATATGAATTCTAAGTTCAGTTATGTGCTAAAGCTACATGTACTGTTCCTGAGTGATGCTTAAAGTTCCTTATTGTTTATGGCAAAATTGGCAACAGAAAAAAGTTTCCCTAAGTTTCCTGTTTCCGTAAGAGCGGTAAAGATCAAAGGAAGTTTAGCAACACGAGTACTCGAGTATACAGTACATTTGTTTCTAACGTAAGGTATCGATCTCTGCAATCTTTATCAGGTGCTGCAGAAACATAGTAAAACATGTTTTTATATAACATATAAATGCACTTAAACATATGTTTCTAATTATCAACGTTGTTATCAGGACTGTACATTTGAATTGTAAGTGTAGACAGTAGGCCTACACTTATACATGTATACTAGTTATGGATATACAAGCTTGTACTAAAGCTACTTCCACACTGGTGAGAACATAGAGACATTTTCTGTTTCTGTTGCTTGTACCGTCAACTTAATCTTCCTACATGTATATGTTCCGGAGTGTTGCTGAAAGCTCCTTATTGTTTATGGCAACAGAAACGAAAGTTTCCATAAATCTTTATCGATTCCATAAAAAGCGGTAAAGATCAAAGGAAGTTTTGCAACACAAGTTAACACAAAGTACCCCAGACCTGGAAAACCTGAAAAAGTCAGGGATCTTGAAAATGTCTGGAAAGTCAGGGAGAAGTCAGGGAAGAATGGTTTATATTGAAAATGTCAGGGAAATTCAATGGAGTCATATTGTTGCAATCCAAAATTTGCGATAGAAATTTGCAAAATTTTCCACGTTTTCAGAGGATAAAATTAAAAATAGTTCCATATTTTCCGAGTACTAATTTGCAAAATGTCCCACGTTTTTCGAGTACAAATTTTTTCATGCGAATTTTTAAAATGTTTCTATGTTAATTTTCAAAATTATCGTTATTAAATTTTACAATATATTTTCCTGCGTCGATTTTGCAAAATCTGTCAAGTTTTGACATTGTCATTGGTCAGGGAAATTTTTTTACAACTTGGAACGACATATACTTGTACAATTAAAAATAAAAATCTTGTTAAAGCTACTTTCTTTGTATGCTCTAAATACGTTTCAGAAATATTTGGCTCTAATATTCCAAACTAGTTTTAAAATGCTTTCTTTTAAAAGATCAGCTCCTTAATTTTTGGATGGCACATTCTGATATAAATAATTCTTATTTAATAATTTTAAGTTGGAACCGATTTTTTCCAAATGTACATTTATCATCCGCTTTTTACCCTCTCAGGTCTAATAATTCGTCGTAGTTTTTTTTTTTTTTTTTTTTTTTTTTTTTTCCTACATGGAAATAATACGAAAACTTTGGATTTCATGGAACGTGGCGATCCATTAGATGCCGGCTTCACCTGGTGTTTTCAAAAGTTTTTCTCCCATCCGGCAATAATTTGCTTCACTAACAGATGTTGCGTAAAAATATTAAAACTTTCCCGTTATTTTGTTTTTGAATAAGTAAAAATAGAATTTATTTTACATTCTAATTTCTAATCTTTGTAAAACAGCTGTGAAAGAAATGAATAACTTCCATGTGTATAGTTTGAGAGTAAAATAAATTTTGCAAAGATAAATATTATATAGTACGTCTTTGAATTTTTTCTACCATTTCAGTTGTTTGCTTGAATGGTCTTAATGGTCTAATAAATGGAATTTATCATTTTGAAAATGGAATTTCAATGCCTATTTTATTTATTGAGAAATAAAACCATCCAGTGTGCATGCATCTCGAAGTTTAATTTCAGAACTTTCTAAATCCCCATAAATATAAGTTGATGCAACCGTGAATGCAGACTGAAATACATTGTACGAGCGTATTTTAAGAACAAAATGGTTGCATGCTTTCTATAGCGTAACTAACGGTAGAGTAAATTTATTTCAGCATTTTATTTCTATTTTGGATTGCTGTAAAAGAGTTAAAAACAACCATACCAGCGAACCTACATACTTGTACTGCTGTTTCGTTGTCATTCTAGGGAGTGTTTATACAATTTGACTCGTCCTTGTCTTAGTTTTTTGTTTTTTCAAAATTGTCAATTTAGGAGGATTTAGGAGGATGCTAAACCCTATACCCGAAATGGCAGAAATAATTGGAAACCACAATATACTTACTTGGAAACATTTTTTCCCCATTGTATCTGAGAGATTTGGGACATCAGCATTTTATCTCAGCCTTTGCTTTTTGTTTCATTTCTCTGTTACACCCTGTAGATCTTTTTTGTAAAACATGTAAAAAAATGTTTAAAAAATAAGAAAATGTCCCATTGAACGCAATCAGTTCCCAAATATAGCGCAAGTTATACGTTCTAGGATTTGATTTCGAAATATCTTAACAACTGCAGATATTATTAGGTTTAGTATACACCTTAAAGAAACCTCTTTAAGAATTGGCACCTGGTAGGGCCTCAAAAGCCAATATTTATTGAAAAACAAGTTGCCTTTACTAATGGCGTTGCTGTGTTAAGTGCTACTGCCCGAATCTTTATGGTATATAAAATTGAATTAACCTTGTTGACTTAAATTCCTACCGGTATCTGACGAAGATTTCAATATATCGCACAACCACACCGCTTCAGAAGTGACACAACTTGACATTTTCCATTTTGAGATCAAAGCATTTGAAGAAAGAGAAATTGTATTGTTTAATAAATGTTAAAATAAAGTGATAATACATGCATATATACAGTAGCTATTGATTAATTATTTATCCAATCAAAGGGTGAGAGCACGTTGGCATTTATTCATGTGATTTGTTTACTTATTTTGAACCAGTGTCGCGTAGTGGTATT
>JAQGAO010005974.1:0-12870 GCA_034697705.1 Ommatoiulus sabulosus
CGTTAACTTAATAATTCATTTTATCAGTTATTAATAATTTACAATAATAATTTTGTTAAACAATTAATTGCGCATTAAAAACAAATTAAAATCTCAAATATTTTATCGCGACACTTCATTAAAATTGGTTTGTAAGTGTGCCAATTTATTTTTTAAAACATGTCAATTTGGCACGTTGTCATTGGTCAGGGAATTTTTTTAAAACTCAGGAAAGTTGAAAATGAAATTTCTGAGGAAATGATGTTGATAAAATTATTCGTAAATTGCCTGAATATTAACACTTATTTTACTTAGCTTTAACTTTAACTAAGATTTCCGTATCTTTTTTGCTCCTTCACTGAACATCTTGGCAAATTTTGAAATTGGAATTAGTGCGCACTATGAAGGAAGGAATTTCAGACAGGCCTTAAAAGTTTTTGTTTTAATTTTGTTTAAATAATTGTCAAACTTTAGCAAAATTGACGAAAAGTGTAAACAATTTCGAAAATTGCTTAGATAGAATCCTATTTAATCCAAAATATTCCGTTAGAATCGTTTTAATACAATTTTTATGAAATCTTGGATTGTGTTTCATTAAAGCACAGTTTGTGCAAAAAAAAATCTACTCGTTTTCTTCTAAAATGACATACAACATATGTTAGAAAATTTGAAATTATTTCGTAGCAGAAAGCGAATCTGTGGCTCTGCGAGGATGCTCATTTGCCCGGCGTTTTGCCAGGGTTCGATTCCTATTAAATGCCTATTTTTTCATACTTTTTGTTGTTTTATTCGCATAATTATAATAGTTTTAGAAGAAGCTAGTGCTTAAACGACTATACGAAGTTACTCGTCGATAAGTGTATTTAAAAATTAGAGCATAATTTGTACCTAACAGAGTAAAGAAAGAAAAAGCTTTTTTTTCAAAACGAGTCTTTTACTACAGAATATTTATTTTAAGAGTTTAAATATAATTAAAGTACAATAATTTTTCGACATGTTTTTATTTTGGATTTTTTCCATTGACATCACCGAAATGAATTTAATTATCTAACTAAATAACGAAAATAATAATCGCGCCATAAAATTGGAATGCCATTTTGATTTTTTTAACTTTCTCTAACTTAAATTTTAGTTATATCTCCGATGACCAAAGGTTGTAAAATGTATTGAAATGTTTTATAGAATTATTTTCTTATATTTATTTTATGCTGAGTGATTTAAAGATGACGTATTTCAAAAGTAAAAAAAAAAGTTACCATAACACAGGCATTGAAGATATTAACCCACAGAGCTGTAAGTTACCGAGTGAGTTGGCTAAGTGGTTAGCACTTTCGCCTCACATTCGGTAGACCCGGGTTTGAATCCCGTGTCGGCTATCACAATCCCTGAAGGCGAATGCTGGGATAGTTCCTATGTTAAATCGGCCATGACCGTAATCCTTTAGAACAAACTCTACCAGGTTCGGTGATGATAGTGATGTCTGGTTTCTTTCGTTTGTTTAAAAAAGTAATTACATTTTATATTAAGTTCTGTAGTAGAAGACTTACGTTTTTTAAAAAAAATTGCCTTATTTTTGCAATTTTTTTTTGCAATATTTTTGCTTATAATTGCACACGTTTCTGTGCTTTATAACGTTCAATTTATGCTCTAATTTTTTTACATTTACTCATCTTTGAGTAACTTATTATGAAATACCATAAAAATATTGAGTTTGAGCCGTTTACGACCAGAGGTGGTAGACTTAGGTTGTATACTACACAAACTGACGTCTATGTGTGCTAGACGTAAACATTCTATATAAAATGTATTAACCCGAGTTTAACTGAATATTTTTTATTTTTGAACAGTTTATTTATCCAATTTGTCCAGTTTTTTTTGTTTGTTTAAAAAAAACATCAATTTTATTCTAATTATTACTTCAAAAGACAGGGTTAATAAATGCATAAAATAGTAACTGTATAAATTTAATTGCAAACATGTATAGCTTTTATCAATGTTTACATGTTCGCCGATTGTAATCAATTCAAATATGTGGACTTTCATTAAAGTATTTATATTATTAAAAAAAACCACACGCATCGACCAGAAATCGAACCCAGGCAACCCACTCGGCAGTTTACAAGTCTACAAGCGAATCTTAATCTGTTGCGCTGTAACTTCAAATTTGTTTGCAAAATATTTATGCAATTTTGGAAGGTTTCGAATGTTTATTACTGCTCAATAAATATTCGAAATTCTCAGAAAATACTTGAGGAAAACAAATTACTCCTTCTGTAATTAAATTCATTTAATTATTTTTAATTAAGGAATATGTTGAGGAATTTAATAAATAAAACCTCATTCTGTCCGAACTTGAATGCTATAAAGCACGTACACAATCTTAAAGAAATACGAGACAAAATTAAACTGCAGGTCGTTCAACTTGATACAAATTCGATTTGAATTGAAATTTTGGTTTCAAATTTGGTTTTTGATAAAGTTTTCATTCTTAAAAAAACAATCTGTTATTAGCTTCTACAATTGTACGCCACCGAGCTTTGGTGGCTCGGTGGTAGAATGCTCTCCTCTTGCGTTGGTTCGATGCCTGTTTAGCTTTATTATTTTTTTTCAATTAATTTACATAGTTTTAGGATAAGCTACAGTTTTTAATCAGCCCACAGACGTCAGTTTATTTAGAATACAACCATTGCTGGAAGCCTTTGGTCTTAAACTTCATTCACTGTCACCATTTTATTTAATCTTATACTAACTTACTTGAAAAAGGTTGGTTTTTTGCTTTACAAATTTGCATATTATAGGATTATTTGAACATAACTTTTTATGTTCGAAATTTTTTTTACAAGGATATAAATAAAAAAAATGTTCAAGATTGTAAGAAGCTATTTATTTTTTAAAAAATTTCTAGAACATATGTCAAAAAATGTTATAAATATTGAAATAAAAAAACAAAGATCCTGACTTGAAGATGAGATGAAAAAATGTAAATTAGAGATAACGTTCGTTATAACATCCATTATAGTTTATGGTAATCAGTTAAGATATTAGAAATGCATCAGAAAATAAGTACCGAGCTAGGTGGATGAGTGGTTGGCACTCTCGCCTCGCATTCGGTAAACCCGGGTTCGGTTCCCGTGTCGGCTATCCTCGATTGGGGTTTTTCATGGTTTCCCACAATCCTTCGAGGCGAATGCTGGGATAGTTCCTATATTTAATCGGCCATGACCGTCTTCCTTTCTCATCACTGCTGCCTAGTTATGTCGGGCATGGCTTCTTTGTTGCCGTGGACTTGGTAGTTTAAGAAATTTGGTTCAGATAAATAATAAGTAATGTTTTTCGATTAACATATTAAATCACCTCGTGATTAAAAAATTAGTCACAAATTTTGCGCAAATCAAGACAAGTAAAAAAAAAAAAAAATATTTAATCTAGTAAACAAAATTATTTTTCGATTCTCCAATTATCATTAATCAATAATCAAACAATTTATTTTTCTAGAAAACGATTAAAAAAATGAAAAAGCTATGCTACAGAATTTTTAAAGAAGTTTTGAAATTCATGCAACAATGCGTAATGAAAAGTGCAAACATTTCAGATTTAATGAACTTCTGCTAATTTAATTTTGAATAATTTATTTTTGATACATTTTGGAAATTCGTGTATTTAGTTTTTTCGCTGAAAAAATCAGCCATTGGTTAAAATTGCTTACAAAACAAGGTGAAAAAATTAAAGTTGTTGAGCAAACTGACAAGCATTTGGTGGTTCTGTTGTAGAATGCTGTCTTCCCACGCGGGTTACCCGGGATCGATTCCTGGTTGATGCTAGTGGTTTTTTATTTTGTTAATTGTTTTATTCGAACAATTTAAAAGGTTTTGAGAACAGCTGCAGATTTAAATCCTCCCATAGATGCCGTTCTGTATAGTCGATGACTATACAGAGGGTTGTACCGAACAGGTTTACCTATAGACGTTAAATAACAAAGATAATGGCGATTTAGTGTAATTGTATCACTGCAAAAGTTTATTTCACAATTGAAATGCTTCAAACCTGCACTCAACGTGCCCAAAACTAATTACAATTACATTCACAGAACTGAAAAGACATTCCTTATGTTTAGGACACGAATCGCCAATTTACAAAGGGTGCTGAAATTGGCCACCGTTTTGCTCAGTGCATTGCGGGTCACCCAGGATCCTAGCATGTTCGCAAACATCTCGGTGCTTTAAAATACCTTATGTGCTCACCAGCCATGACAACGCGAGCATTGAGGTCCTGTTCGTTTTCAACTGGGATTTCGTAAACCATTTGTTCCATTGCACCACAGAAGAAAATATCATGCGGTGTCAGGTCCGGAGATCTTGCTGGTCATGCAACAGGACAGCCACGGCCGATCCACCTGCCAGGAAACCTATCATTTAGGTACGCTCGGACGTCAACACCCTAATAAGCCGGGCAGCCGTCATGATAAGACCGCGTGTCTTTGTACGAGGCTAACGGAAGGTCCTGAAGCATCTCCTCTAAATCGCCATTATCCCTGTTATTTCATGTCTGCGCCCATAGGTTTCCTATCTCAAATGACTCCTTTTTGGACCCTCTACACACGCATCTACACCTGTACAATGCGGAACTGGACACCCTGTATATACATGTACTCATGTATCTTAGTTGTAAACAAAGTATAGCTTATCCTCAGATGAAAAACAAAATTGTCAAATTTTAAACAAAATTGTATGCAATTTTTTTTTACGATTTTAAATTTTTCTATTTTAATTTGAAAAATATTTTACTGCGGTGATTTTGGAAAATATGTCAATTTTTGACATTATCTTTGTTTAGGGAAATTTTTTTACAACCTGTAAAATTCAGGGAACTTGAAAATGAAATTTCTTGGGAAAGCCTGTATAAGTGAGAGTTGTTTCCCTAACTGCGGCGAAAGAGATCCTGCCTGAGACCGGAAAATTAAATTTGTAATAAAAAAAACACAGCTTTCATAATTTGTGACTTTTAAATCGTCAAATCAATCGTCTTCAATACGATCAGTATAAAATGGAAATAAAGGTTACGAGTGTGAATATCTTGTCACCAAAGTCTACAACCTTAGGTCACAAGCTAAACACACTCGCATCTAGATACGAAATTAAAACTTTAGCCTTTGCCATCTTAAAATTATTTAAATTAATTGAATATGATAAATAAGAACATTATAAACAAATGCATCGACCGGGAATCGAACCCGGATCACCCGCATGGGAAGTGAGCATTCTTCCACTTAACCACCAATGCTCGCTATCTTGTCGTGTAAGAATTTAAAATTTTCAACCTTTTTTTAAAGTAATTTTTATCCAATGGCCGATTTTTTTTCAGCTTAAAAACAATTAAATCCAGGAATTTCAAAATTTATAAAAAAAAATCATTCATAATAAAATGGGCAGAATTTCATCAAATCTGAATTGTTAGCATTTTTTCATTACGCTTTTCTGCAGTTTCGCTGATGATAAACTCGAATTTCCCCCATTCTTTAAAAAAACTGATGCATAATTACTTTTATAATTTTTTAGTTGTTTTATTTGATAAAAAATAGTGCGAATAGAGATTCGTGATAATTGTGAAAATCGACAAATAAATGTGTTGACTAGTTTAAATATTCTTTTTTTTTTTGTCATTCGCGCAATATTTGTAACTAATTTTTTAATCACAAGTTGATTTAATACGTTTTTCTAAACTTTTCTCAAAATTCATTATTTGATGTCCAATTTCTTACAAATAACAGAACGTCGAAGAAAATACATATAAAAAGACGTTTATGTCCGCGAGTTGAACTTGTTGACCATAGCGTTCGTTATAACATCAATTATAGTTTGTGGTTATCAATTAAGATATTGGAAATGCATCAGGAAATAAGTACTGCGCAAGATAGCTGAATGGTTAGCATTCTCGCCTGGCATTCGGTAGACCCGGGTTCGATTCCCGTGTCGGCTATCCTCGGTTGTGGTTTTTCATGGTTTCCCACAATCCCTTTAGGCGAATGCTGGGATAGTTCCTAAGTGAAGTCGGCCATGACTGTACGCCTTAACTAGCAATAAAATATCTATTGGGATACGTCTATCATCCATGTTGGGTTATGTGTCCAAGCAGTGTTAGGATATTACATTTTATTCCTGACCACTTCCGTTTCTCGTTTTTGCCTCTGAGGATCGTTTCCTTTTTGAAATAGATTGCAGAATGCATTTCGAATAACTTTGACATTTTAAGATACGCGAATTTATTTATTCATTTTATCAGTTATTAATTAACTACAATGATAATTTTGTTAAATAATTAATTGCGCATTGAAAAACAAATTAAATTCACAAATTTTTTAATCGCGACACTTCATTAAAATTGGTTCGTAAGTGTGTGTAATTTATTTTGGAAAACGTCAATTTTTAACGTTGTCATTGGTCAGGGAATTTTTTTAAACCTTTAAAAGTCAGAGAAGTTAAAAATGAAATTTCTGAGGAAACGATGTTGATAAAATTATTCGTAAATTGCCTGAATATCAACACTTATTTTACTTAGCTTTAATTTAAACTAAGATTTCCGTATCTTTTTTGCCACATCACTGAACATCTTGGCAAATTTTGAAGGTGAAATTAGTACGCACTATACGAAGGAAGTAATTTCGGACAGTGCTTTAAAGTTTTTGTGTTACTATTGTTTCGATTATGAGTTTAACATTTGTTTAAGATAAAATTTAATATGTCGTCGACACCATGACGTCATAGGATGAAGTTGAATGTAAATATTTTGAAAATTTTCAGAAATTTAATTTAAAATTACGATAAGCTGAAGGATTTAACAACTGTGTGTGAGCATCGGTGGTTCAGTGGTAGAATGTAATATTTCTTATTGTTTAAAAATCTTGACCAATTTGTTTTGTGGTGATTTAAAAAAAAAAATAGAAAGTTTTTGAAATCATCAAATCAATCTTCTTTAAATCGCTTAGAATAAATTTTAAGTAAAAGGTGCAAGTCTGAAAAGCATATGACCAACTGCTTATTGAAACTGCAGCTTTCCTAACATCATTTAAATTATTTCAATAAATTTTAATAAAAAATTATAAACATACATAGACAGGGAATCGAAACTAGGATTATCAGGTAACAGGAGAGCATTCTACCACCGAACTACCCATGCTCAGTTGTTTATGCAATAATTTCAAATTCCATAACGAATTTTGAGTACAATGTTAGAATCTAATGACTGATTCTTTTATGCTTTAAAACATTATAAAAAACCAAATTTTCGAAATTGAATTAAAATTTCAAATCGAAATAAGCACAATCTAAAGCCAATTTAAACCAATCTAGATCATTAAGGTAATCTTGCTTAAAGTAGAACGACCTTCAATTTCTATAAATTAGTTTTTTGAGGATTTACCTTCGTATTCTTGAATGTTGAGTACATACTTCGTAGAATCCAAATTCGGACAGAATCAGATTTTATGAGATTCACTTTATTAAAACGCTTGTTTAATTAATAATAATTAATAAATTGTATTACAAAATGATTCATTGGTTTATGAAAAATTCATCTCAAAAGCCAAATAAATTTGGTTTTAAAAGTATTTGCTGAAAGTTTTGAATGTTTATGTGTGATGCTATTTTCTTTTTTTTCAAAATTGTACTAACATATTAAAACGAAAGAACTTAGTTGTGTTTGCCAGAGCCACCCTCAGCTTAATCAGCTTAACAGCTTAATTACCCAGGGGTTTTATTTCCAAAGTATCCGGCAAATTTGCCACTCGAATAGTATGATATTTCAACATATTTATTAACTAACAAAGTTATAAATTATACATAAGTGTTAGTTGTTTCCTTAACTGCGGCGAAAAAGATCTTGTCTGAGACCGAAAAATTATTATTTTTAAAAAAACACCAGGATTTTAACATACATTTAAGACTGAAATTTTAGCAAAAGACGTTTTACATTCATTTACAAAAAATGTGCTTATATGTTTTTTTGCTCATTTATGAGCATTTTATTTAAATTCTAGTGGAAGATTTGTCGACATTTGCTATTAAAAAAATATTCATATGTTTCATTAAAAGCTTCTGTTTAAATACTGGTATAATTTGTGATCTTTAAATCGTCCAATGATCTTCAATTCGATCAGTATATAATGGATTTAAAAGTGACGAGTCTAGTCATTAGCTAATTAACACACTCACATCTAGTTTTCATGCTGAGAAATCAGTCCTTAGCTTCTAAAATTGTTTGCAAAATTCGCTAGGAAATTTGAAATTATGGCTTAATGCAGAGCCTGAGAGCATTTCAGAAATATTGAAACAAAAAACAAAGCTCCTTACTTGAAGAAGAGATTAAAATATTTAAAAAAAATAACTAAAGATATATTAACTCTTATTTCGTTTTGTTCTATAATTTTAAAAAAGTTAGAATATTCGTTTTAGAATTCATATGACACAAACTTAATCTTTTATGGTATTTTATACAAAGTAACTCTAAGATAAGTATATTAAAAAATAGAGCATAAATTGAACGTTATAGAGCAAAGAAACGTGCATGTATAACCTATTTTTTAAAAAAAAAAACCGAAAGTGTTTTACTACAGAAGTTTGTATAAAAGTTAATCTTTTGTGGTATTTTATACAACGTTATTCATGGATGAGTATATTTACAAATTTAAGCATATTTTGTACATTATGGAGTGAAGAAACGTGCATGAATAAGCAACTTATTTTTATCAAAAACGAGTCTTTTACTACAGAATATCAATTGAAAGAGTTTAAAAAAAGAGTTTTTTGTTTTAAGTTCTGTTCAGTTTTATTCTGTAGTGGAAGACTTTCGTTTTTGAGAAAAAATACTTGCTTATTCGTGCAAGTTTCTTTGCTCTGTTACGTGAAAATTATGCTCTAATTTTTAAATTTACTCCTCTTCGGGTAACAATTGGGGCTTTCGAATGGTCAATTTGTTGCACACCGGTGTAGGCTACAAGGTTAGGCGTTAGTCTGTAAAATCTTGTTGCGCCTGCAGGCTACAATAGGGCCGATTTAACAGACTTATGTCTCACCTTGTAGCCTACACGGGTGCACACCAGATTGACCATTCAAATGCGCCATTAGTATAAAATATTGAGTTTGTGTGGTCTACTACCGGAGGTGGTAGACTTAGATTGCATACAATACAAACTTACGTCTAGGTATGAGTTGTTATAAAACTGTAGCTTATTAAAAAATATATTTTAATTATGGGAATAAAATAAATAAGAAAATAATAAAGGCATTGAGCAGGAATCGAACCCTGACAGCAAGCCTGGCAAACGAGCATTTTATCGCGGAGCCACAGTTTGTCTTTGTTTTATGAAATAATATCAAACAAGGAAAAACAATCCAAAATTTCTTATAAAATGTCTAATAAATTATTAATGCGAATAATGAAAAGATTTAAAGGTCAAATTGTGGACGACAAAGACTCTCGTCACTAAACTGTCTTCGAAACTGTAGCTTTGCATAAAACAGATTGTAAATAATGAACTAATTTAGAGTGAATACGTATAGATTTTAACAAAGTTTACAACCAGAGATTCTTGGTTCTAATCTTTACATGTAAACTTTTATAAAATTATTTCTATATTTTCAGAAAGAAAAACGCATCGACTAGGAATCGAAACGAGGTAACTCACTTGACACTCGAACATTCTACCACCGAACCAGCAAATCTTAATCCAGTGCCCTATAAATTCAATTTTTATTGGAAAATGTTCATGCAATTTTGGAAGCTAATGACCGATTTTTATCAGAATGAAAACTTTATTAAATACCAAATTACGAAAACTGATTTAAAATTTTAATGCGATAGAATGCTCGACTGTAACGCGAACGGCCTGGGTTCGATTCCTGGTTTGCATTTTTTTTATTATTGTTTGAATGCAGCGAACATGTACAGTATACTAGTAGCTTCGAAACCAAGAATCCCCGGTTGTAAACTTTGGTGGAATTCATACATGTTTGCGATTTAAATTAGCTAAAATTTACATCTTGACAAATATATTTTACTTTAATTAAATGACGAGATGTTCAGAAATAATCGCGTCTTGGTAATCAATAATGAATTCACCAAATCACTTAAAAAGTGGCAAATTTAATGCACGTCAAGTTTGAATGTCAAACAAAGGTTTCTCGGAAATAAATAAAACTATCTTCAGCATGATCACAACTCGATATTTTCAACGCTTTCAAAAAAGGAAGAAAATTCGTTCTTAAATTTAATTAGAGGTTAAGTTCGCAGTTAATGCAAAACATAAATATAACTACCCTCAATGTGTATCTTATTTTTTATTAATTCGAGGCATTAAAGATATGAAACCACATTGTAAAGAGGTACCAAGCGAGGTGGCTGAATGGTTAGCATTCTCGCCTCGCATTTGGTAGACCCGGCCGGGTTCGATTCCCGTGTCGGCTATCCTCGATAGTGGTTTTTCATGGTTTCCCACAATTCCTTTGAGGTGAATACTGGGATAGTTCCTATATTAAATCGGCCATAACCGTAATCCTTTCTGACTAACTCCGCTTTAACTAGGCGGAGTTATGGTGTTAAGGCATTCAAGTTAAGGTTCCCAATCAGTGTTAGGAAATTATTTTTTATTCTTGATCTCTTCCGTTTCTCGTTGTTGCCACTAAGGAAAATTCTCTCATTTTTTAAGACATCTATAAATATGCTAGCTTAATAATTCATTGTATCAGTTCATAATTTACAAGAATAGTTTTGTTAAATTATTAATCGCGCTTTAAAAAAGCAAATTAAATTCTCAAATATTTCATCGCGCCACATCATTCAAATTGGTTCGTAAGCGTGCCGATTAATTCATATTGCTGTTTAACTAAAATATCACGTGTAAACCAAATTCATATGGAAATGTATTCTGTAATGCATTTACTGAGCTCTGTTGTACAAAAACATGTTAATGTGTGAAACATGTACGTGCAGAAAATGTTTAGTGTATTATCTTAATCTAGGGTAATTAAAGATTGATTTTGAGAATGAAATTAAGTATACATGTATATTAGAATAGAATTAAATTGCTAAATGGCAGTTTATTACACTTGATAGAAGAATACTTTTTTGCACTGCAAGAAAGTACTTAAAAGTGTAAATATTCGCAGAGGTTATCTCAAAGTTTTTCAAAATACTTTTGTAGTAGATTTCAGATGAAATGTTTATGCAAGTTTTTTAATCCCTCGGCTTTTATTATGGAAAAAAATAATCATTGACATCTACAATTTCGTACAAATTTTAGAAAAAAAAATTGAAATTACTGACTCATTTATCGAGCTTTGCTGGTTCTGTGGTAGAATGCTAGACATGTGACATGTGTGACCTGGGTTCGATTCCGAGTTACTGCGTTTATTTTTTTATTTTATTTTTATACTATAAAAGGTTTTCTGAAAGTCAACTGTTTTGAATTAATAAAAGGTGGCGAACATGTATGGGTTAAAACCTAGAATCACTGGTTGCAAACTTTGGTCTAGCACATACATGTTCGATCTAAATTTTGTTTATTTTTTACAATTTGTTTTGTGCAAACTACAGTTTCGTAGAATGTTTAGAGATGAGTGTGTTCATTGCCCACAAAAAAAAGTTGCGCGAACTTTGTGTGCGTCATTCGAAGTAATAATTAGAGAAGTTTTAATAAATGAATTGGACAAAAATCCAAACAACTTCGTTAAAATTGTTTTAATTCATTTTAAATGAAATTTAGGACTGTTTTTTATTTTATTTTTTGTGCTGATAAAAATTAAGTCTTGTGGTTCTGCCAGGGTTCGATTCCCGGTCAATGCCTTAATTTTTTTCTAAATCTTTGATTCGCACAAATATATTAATTTTAGGATAAGCTACTTTGCTTAAACGGCCATTAGTCGTTAGTCTGTGCAGTATTCAACCTCAGTCTGCCAACTCTGCTCATTAAAGACGCAAACTTAATCTTTTCTGGTATTTTATACTACGTTACTTGAAGATGGGTAAATTTAAAAATTAGAGCATAATTTAAACTTAACAGAGCAAAGAAATTTGCATGGGTATGCCGTTTTTTTCTAAAACGAAAGTGTTTTACTATACCGAACTTACAAAACATATTTATTCATTTTTAAATTAAACTCCTGTTGACAACACTGATTAACTCAGCCTTAACTAGGCCGAGTTGGTTTGAAATGATTATACAGTCATGGCCGATTTGATACAGGAACTGTCCCAGCATTCGCCTTCAGGGATTGTGGGAAACCATAAAAAACCACAATCGAGGATAGCCAACACGGGAATCAAACCCAGGTCTACCTAATGCGAGGCGAGAATGTTAACTATTCAGCCACCTCGCTCGGTATTCATTTTTAATGTGGGTTAATATCTTTAATGCCTCGAATGAATAAAATTTAATTGTATGTTTATTTATGTTGTTTTTTTTAAACACCATCTCATCTTAAAGTCAGGATCTTTCTTTTTTGTTTTATTATTTGTAAAAAATTCACAAGTTGATTTAAAATTTTTCCTTAATTTTTCCTCGATATTCATTATTTGATATAAAATTGCTTAAAAAAGATCATCGAAGTAAAAAGGTTTTATTAATGCTGTATATCTGAAAAACGTTATTCATTGTTAAATGTTCCAAAATTCTCAGCAAATGAGAAAAACTAATTTATTTGGCTATTGTGAAACGTTTTTCTTATGCCATTGACTCATTTTGTAATAACAATCTATACTTATAAAAAAGAAATCGCGTCCATCTTGGATTTGGAGTATGTATTGGAAGTAGGGTGGGCTTCGTGGTCATCCCAAAAGGACGCTTTCCTCGAGCGCGTAAGGGGGACGGGCATTTCGAAGTAGTCCATTTCGACTGGCCCC
>JAQGAO010005975.1:0-12870 GCA_034697705.1 Ommatoiulus sabulosus
ATTTTTGCCTGACCTCAGCCTGACTTTTCTTTAAATTTTGACAAAGTTGCCTGACTTTGCCTGACTTTTTCAGTTTTTCCTGACTTTGCAGGTCAGTGGCAACCCTGTATAATGTTGCACCTAATAGCTATCAGTCTACATTGTAATGTCCATGCATCATAAAGTCATTTCAGATTTCCATTATTTTAAGATCATGTTAAGGATTATCCAAAAATGATTTCTTGTAAATATTAACAATTTATAACCGCCTCCATGTCCTTGGATCGAAGCCCATATTAAATCTGAAATGCCCACAATAGAAAAAGCAAATGTCATGTTTAAAATAAGATGGATTATCTTTAGCAACATTATCCTTATAGCTTTCTGGAAATTTACAATGAGAGAGTTGGAGATCTTCTGCGGACCGCACCATGCAGGAGGCAGAGGCATGCGCTCAGGGTGAGGGAGCATCCGAAGTTGGGTCCCTGCGTTCAAGGTAAACTTTCTTGAAAATGTCAACATTATTAGGCATATATGATCATATAAAACAATGTTTCATTTCGATTGCAGATCTGAGCAAGCATGTCGTCACAGATTTCAATGCAGTACAAGCCTTAATCGAGAGAGGCATTCAGAACAGGCAAGTAATCACCAGTTCTTTGCCGGTTTGCTTGTTCTTCGAGATGCAATTAATACGGTAACATTGGATGTTTGGTTTCCAGGAGTGTTGCTGCAACAAAAATGCACGATCACAGTAGCAGAAGTCATGCTATATTCACTATAAATTTCACTCAGGTAAGTCCTATACATTCTGACATTGTATTATGTAAATAGTACAGTTTCATTCAACTAACCTGATTTATGACCTCAAAAACCCCTACAAATATATTATCCTTTCTTAAAAAGCATCCATTTTTCGAAACAACATATTTATTTTTCAAACATCAACAATTTAACAATTATCAAAATACCTTATTACTCAAGAGTGGCTAATATCCTATGTTACTTGAAAAAAATGGGGTAAATTTTCCTCAAATCACATTGCAGTTTCTTTCCTGTTTATTTGCTATTCGGTTTTCCTTTACCGGTCTATCTTAAAAAAGGTGATAAAAATTAGTATACAGGCTATTTTTCTATTGTGCGATAATATGAAAATAGGATAGTTATACATTAGCTTGCTTCAAGAAAACATTAAAAAATCCATTTTAAACATTTATACGGTAGTTTAGTCACCATTCAAACCCAATTTTTTTCAATAAATCCACATCACTTGCAGAGTGCTCTGTTTTTTTTGACAGAATTTTGGCAATATATATTGTAATTTTGCCAAATTGGAATACGCTATTGCTGTTTTCGCCAGCTATGAAGCTGTTCCGAGCTATCTAGTTTTCACCGGAATTAACCAGATAAAAATTGGTTTTCTGGATTGTATGCTTAGCAAACGCTGGGCTTTATTAATTATCGGTTTTAATTGCCGAATAACATTTTGCCCAGAACTGCAATTACGTGCGCTGTAAATTAATCGTTCCAGGCGAGAGTGGATGAGGAATTGCCTAGCGAGGTTGTTAGCAAGATTCATCTCGTGGATTTGGCCGGAAGGTAAACAAATGCTTTCTAAACGGGCTAAATTAATTTATAACACGGAAGATATGTTGCGAAGACTTTCTGTGCGAAAGGGCTCAGAAAAACCTTTCGTACAACATGCAGATGTTCAGGGAACATCTAGAAAAAAGCTTTCTTGCAAAAAGCAGAAAGAAAAAACCATTTCTTGCAAATTGTTATATGAACTGATAGTAATCAAGTGATAAAATACGCAAAAATGTAAGTATTATGGTTAATTTTATTATATTTGCCATCCACAATACAAACGCTTGCGCTGCTTGGCAGTTCTGCAAAGAACCGTAGATTTGAGTGTACATATACAGCATGTTTAGTGCTTATTACTATTTATTATTATCCAAAGTGTTGGAAGTGATTTATCAATTTTTTGAAAATTATTTTCTGTATGCATGATTGCACCATTAACATTAGCAAGCAAAAAAGTACATGATTGGCTAAGCTTAGCAGGTTAGCAATAGTATTTTTCTAAAACCTGCAAAGTACATGTAGTACCGCAGACAACTACAGTAATGTAAAATGCAGTTTTATTGCAAACCCATTATGATTCAATGTTAAGACTTTTTCTTTTGCTTTCGCAGCGAAAGAGCCACCGTCCATATGAGCAAGATCCGGCTCAAGGAAGGCGCCAATATCAACAAATCGTTGGTGGCACTAGGAGGCGTCATTTGTGCGCTAGGTAAACCAATTAAACGTTATTGCATGTCCTGGACCTGGGCAAAGGATGGTTGTGTTAAATTAGTTTTCACGTTCGCAAACACGACTTTATTGACGCCAGTTAATTTGCCCGCTTATTAACCCGTTTTTTTTAGCCGAGAAATCCATGTCACAATGGAGCCTTGACAGCCTGGGCTCTCCACGAAGCCATTCCGGCAGCCCCAGAGAATCCGTTTCCGTTTCTACTTCACCGTTGGGAAGTCCGCATCGAGGCCAGCAGCCTTTCATACCGTACCGAGACTCCGTCTTGACGTGGTTGCTAAAAGACTCTCTTGGAGGCAATTCCAAGACTATTATGGTTGCGAGTGAGTGAGATTTCCACATATTTTACCCTGCTATCAATGTTAATTGAACAATAGATTTCTGGGTGTTTTTTGCCTCTTGTCATGAAGCAAGAACTACCAACTTTAGTAAATGGTTTAAGTAAATAAAAGAAAAAATGAGAAAGATGGACAATCTATAATACATTTATGACATGTACACAAGATATTTCACACTGGAGGAAATGAAAATATTTACCATATCCTTTTAGCATTTTAAAAATGGCAAGTACAGACAGTTTTAAACAAATGTAATTTTCACATGCGGAATAATGCTATATTTTAAGTTATAACTTGACAAATTGTGTTTCTAAAACAACTGATTTAGGAAATGTATTAATTCTTATATTTCAATTATATAATATTTTGAATTTTATAAAAATATATGTGTATTTAATGGAGGTATTCTACAATGTACATGTAAATGAAAAACAAAAAGACATCACTGCGGATATTTGCTTCAGGACAACCACTGAGAGCCCCTTTCAGATTCTTAAATAGGATTTCACAAAATCCTTATAAATTCTAAGTTTCATGCCCAGAACACTAAATGTTCTTCAATTTTCTTTAATCTCCTACAATAGCAATATCTCCAGCCAGCACCGCATATAATGAGACTATCAGCACACTGCGCTACACTCAACGGGCCAAGCGCATTGTGAACAAGCCCATCGTCAATGAGGATCCAAATGTGAAACTGATCAGAGAACTGAGGGCCGAAATCTCCAGGCTGCGAGGGATGCTTTCAAATTCTCAGACGGTAAAAACATGCTTTAGGTTAGGCATTCTGCAGCCAGTTGTGGACAGTGCACTAATCAGTGACATTCTCTTGCAGACTGGACTATTGGAAATGCCTGCAGAGAGCAGCATGCCAGTCGCGGAAATCATCTCACGAAACCAAGACAAGGTGAGAAAATCAAACACTCGACTTCGATGTCTGCGTAATTGGGCCGTAAATTGCGATCCTTGTAGTAATGCTTTACTCTGAATCAGGCTCAAGAGCTAACAAAGATGTGGATCGAGAAATGGCACTATTTTCAGAAACAAGTGCAGGTGAGTGAGAATTTTCAAAGTTGCCAAACGCTAACATTAGCCTATTAAATACCCTAATAGAAACATGGTAGTTGTAAATATTGCCACAACCATTTTCTTATGAAATACAATACTTCTGCTTAATTTGAGCAATTTCACCATTTTTTGTTTGTTTGAAAATTTCACTATTTCAAAGGGATGAAAGCTATGAATGTTTCTGAAATTTAGTTTTCCAAAAAGAACGCTTAGATAAATGGACAAACGATCTGAAAAATTCAGAAAAAGCTAAAATTTGCTGGTAGTTCCAACATGTACTGAGCTGTAGACATGTCAAAATTTAAGGAAAGATATTTAGAAAAAAATCAAGAATCTATAAAAACTATCATTTAGAAAAGAATGCACTTTTAGAAATATTTCTAAAATTTTCTATTTCAAGGAATTGTCATGCAAAACATGCATTCACAGAAACACCATGGGAAATCTCGTCAACTATGGCACACCTTATCTGGTTGGCGTATCCGACATGCCCAGTACTGGCGTACACATTTTCTATCTTAAGGTAATTCTAGCCTTGTTGATGTGCATAAATTTCCTGGATTTTTTGCCTTCAGAAGTGCAATACATGAACATTTCTGACTTCGCTTCATTTAGGAAGGGGACATGATAATTGGGAATGGCACTGAAAATGGGAACGCACCAGACATCAGTAAGTACACTGTAGACCTGTTTGAACTTTATTAGCTATATTCCACTAAGTGTTATGTTATGTCTATGATATAAATATTTTCTAAAAATTAAAATTCATGTATATTATTTACCAGTTTTAAGAACAGACTGTAAAATAAGCATTCTACTGAGACTTATTTTTTATTTCAGAACTTTAAATTAGTAACTTTTCGGTTATTTTTAGGAAAGAACATATTTAGAAAGAGAATTCCAACATGTACGAGGGGTGTTCATTAAGTTTCCACAATCATTTTAAAAAAACAAAAGCTGTATGGATTTTAATGAGATTTGGTAGAGAAATATATGTAAATGTCATTTATTATTCAAAAAAATCCAATTTGGGAGAAGTATTTTTCCCATCGATCTGGCAGCGAGTGTATGCCTCGCTGGAAAAAACACTGTCAGCCAAATTTAAGCCAAAGCTTCCAAATCATCTTCACAGTTGTCTGTCCATTTCTGAAATTTTCAATCCACTCATAGAGCGTACGTTTGGACATTACTTGGAACTTAAACATTTTTGCTCCTGAACTGCCTTTAAAATTTAAAAATCGAACAACAGACCACTGCTGAGCCACTATCTCCTCGGAGTCCATCTTTGCTTTCGAATTTTAAGCTTGTGGAATTTTTGAAACGATGGAATGATGGAAGAATTGCTCTAAAAAATTTCATTAAAATTCATACAGCCGCTTTTTTTAATGATTGCAGAAACTTAATGAACACTACACGTACTGCATATTTGCAAATTTTTCAGCCATTACTTTTGACAATTTTCTTATGTTTATAAAATGTGAATTTTAAAAAAGGTCGATTCCAAAAACTTTGTGAACTTGAGATATTTGGAATGCTGGACTCTATAAATAAAGACCTTATCCATGCCTTTTTCAGTTTTAACGGGAGAAAAAATAGCTACCGAGCACTGCCGCCTTAGCCTAGAAGAAGGGAGTGCCACAATAACCCCCATTGACGCCACAGAATGCCTTTTAAATGGCAATGCTATAACTAGACCAGAAAAACTCTCCCAAGGTAGACATGTTTGATCCAAACCCTTTGATATTGCTGCGCAAAACAGCCTGATATATATGCATATTTTTCCCCATTTTACGTGTAGGAGATCTGGTACAGCTCGGCAAAAATAATACCTTGCAATTTGTCGATCCATCCAAAAGTGCAGCAAATTTGGAAGACATAAATAGCAAGGACTTGGCCAGACAGAAAATATTAGCTTTGCCTGGTGAGTATTTCTGTGATACCAACAGTTTTGGAAACCGTAAGCTAATTAATCGTAGTAATCAAACCTGACTTTGCTAAATTTCGAGTTACTTGATCAGTTTAAAATTTTAAATTATGACCTTTGAATGATAATGGACGGTCGGGAACTTTATGTTCAGAAAGACCAACTTGAAAGAAACACAACAAAAACGTATTTGAAATAAAAATCATTCCAGGTGTATTTTTATTGCATTTCTTCTCGCAATCTTTTTTGGGAAATTGCAACCTAAATGGACTTGACTTTTACAATCTAGATTTCCGAGTGGATAAAGTTAAAAAAATAAATAAACCACTCTGAAATAAACTTCAATTAGCATACTTTTTCAAAATACAATTTTTCCTCATTTTCAAGGTGTCCAAGGCTGCCTGGCCGATCTGCCTAGCTCTGACGCCATTTCGGAGGAGCTTAAAATGCAGGCAGTAAGCCAGAGCAGTGGTTTGCAAGTGCTGGAGAACTTTAACAAAATTCTGGAGATGAAATTTCATGCGCCAACGATCTCTTCCATAAGATGTCCGACTTGCAGCATAACTTGTGATTGGACTGATCATGAGACAAAGTCCCAGCCGAAAAGCTCCCCAGCTGATTCAGGCATAGGTGACACCGAAATATCCTCCAACAACAACGCAAATCTGGACATGATATCAGAAAACGATATTTTTCATGATGATGTTCCAGACCAAAGCTCCAGTCCTGTAGACATAGCTCTAGAATATAGCGGCAAAAGTGAAGGCGAGGAATATGATGACTGGTCGGATGCAGATGATTTTTCGTACTATACGTTCGATGATAGCAAAGCAACGCCAGATGAACAGCAAAACGTGACAGACTCGCATTCTGATAATGAAGATCATGGAAGAGTGTCCCAACACATAGACTATCTGGCCCTGCCCATGCAGTCGCTTTTATCCAGGCGACTAAGCCCCATCCAAGAGTGCGATACCAGAAGTCCAAGTCCAGTGCCTGACCACAATGTGATTCCAGTGCATACGCCAGCATTGCACGCTGCTCTTAAAACTAGTGACATCCCCTCAAAAATCCCCGCACATCAAAAATTCGGCATTCCAGAAGTACGTTTGCAGAATTCAATCACAACACCAAGTCCTGTGGAAATCCAAGAAACTCTGACAAGATCGGAAGAATCCACGGAAATTGATAGCGACATCTCCTGCGATAGTCTAGATGCCGATTCACTGGATGACCGAGAAGAAAGTGCATCGTGTAATTCAGAATTTGTCTTCGGCACCCAAATGGAGTCTTCACTTCCAATCCAACGGCCTGTTTCGGAATCAAATTCTGATTTTTCATTAGTCAAAAGAGGAATGGATGCTGCACAAATCGAGTTTGAACAGCAAACGGTTTTCCCTTTAGAATCTGGTGACAAATGTGTGAATTCAGTTGACATGTTTCCTGATCAGCACACACAAGTCGCATACTCCAATTCGAGTTCCAGTCACCCTAAGGAGGCTAGTTGGAGCTCCCCAGTGCCAATCAAATCTGGAAATTTGCAGCAGTGCAAAAGAGAGATGCGACAAAAATGCAACTTCTCATCAAGCTCAGAAGACGAGCGAGGAGCCATGCCAACTGAAAGGGTCCAGAAATTCTTTGGAGCTCAACGTATGAACAGAAATGTACGGACTCTTAGCCTCGGCAGGCTTTCGCGTGAAAGGAATTGTGACACATATACGTCCAGCAGTGAAGACGAAAGCTGTCAGCATGGCATGTTCGGCAATGTCCAAGCCAAAAGTTGGAAAGCAAAGCAACGTTTCAAGGAGATCGTGCTAGAGAACAAACGGAAGAAAAGAAGGAAAACTGCGCCTAAAATGCGGAAGCAGAAGTTATGTTCTTCAATGCAGAGAACGTCGGAGTATGTCCCACCTCTGGGTCGATGCATCTCACCAAACCCTCTGCCAATATTGCAATTTGGTAAAACGGACATCAAAGAAGCTTCCTGCCAAACTACAAGGGAAAGTATTCAGACACCAAAATGGCATTACAGCTCATCAGAAGAAATTGAGAGGACTCCTTTTGGCAGAGCTTACTTTCATGAAGCATGTGCCAAATCGACAAGCTCATCTGGAGTGGATATTGGCCAGAAAAGCAATGGTGAAAATCATATTTGCATGCCTGATTTGAATCAAGGTTGGACAAAGGATCAGCGCCAAATCGGGCAAACTGGCACAGATTCTGATTGCATGGTTGACCGTACGAAATACAAAGACACAGCCTTATTTTGTGACAATACCTGCGGCATCTCACATCAAGATTTCGTTCAGATCGCACCTATGAGAAGTGATCTGGAAAGCAACCGGGATCATTCAAAAAGTCCCAGCAACATTTTGATTCATGAAATTGGCCTTGCCATCGCATCACAACAAGATCCTTGTTGGGATCATGCCAAAAACCATTGCAGAATCATGTTATTTGACAATGATCAAGATAAAACCTCTCATCAGGATCTGGAGCAAGTTGTACAATCGGCCACAGATTCGGATACATTATTTGACCTCAACAGAGATCCCAATGAAATTTTCTTTTCTGCCAAGGACAAAAGTTTTCATCAAAATCTGGAACTGATCTCACAGTATAGCACAGAATCAGACAACACTGCTGATCAAAACCAAGTGAATAAAAGAAAAGCGATTTGTGACAATGATGAAGGCATGATCTCATTTACGAATAAAGATATGCATGGAATCCAAAAACCAGGCATAATTGCGGACAGAACTTTAACTCGCAATGAAGATTTCGCAAGAATCACCTATCTGGATGAAGGCGAAAAGCATTCTGAAAACCTGGCTGAGTTGGTCAACAACGAAGGCGAGACTGAAAAAGTTCACAAATATCTTGATATTAACGGAATGTCTGATTTGTCAGAAGTGGAATACTCTTTGAATAGTTCTGGTTTCATGCTTCACCAAGATTCTTGCAGCGAAACTACTACGAACCAAGATCCTGACTGGATCAGCAGAACGGAACAAGAAAAACTTTCCAAGCCAACTTTGACATTTCCGACTCCAGAAGCCATCCAAGAGTTCACCAGATTTGATCAACCCACAGCACATAACACTTTAAATTCCATTTCTGAGATCAGCCAAAATTCTGTTAGCGTACCCGAAGAAGTGATGCCTGGAAAAGATGCCTCGCAATCATTGCACACCCTCGATGTTTTGAATGAAATGCAAGCAGTTGGGATATCATCTGGCCAAGATGATTTTGGTAAGTCATGTCAAGCACAAGAGATTAATGGACTAGATGTGCCTTTTGAGCTGACTTGCTGGAGTGATATTGCCACCGGACAGCACGAGCCATCGGATCAATTGCACATCAGTATGCATTCCAAACCAAGGGAGAAGGACCTGTTTGACAGCTCATCTTCTATTTGGGGGCAGTCCTGGCCATCATGTGACAGTCTTACAATGGTATATATGGGACCCGAGTGGGGCTCCACAGAAACGAACATGATCGCCAGCATTCAATCGCTGGAAGACCTTAATGACTCTGATTTCAGCGTAGGACACCAGGAAGCTCTCGAGCGGTTTGTGGCAAAGTCCATGCAAGCTCGACAGAAGGATTCTCCGCAGAGATTTCAGAATGCTTTAGAAGCCACATACAGGTTTCAATCGAGCAGCGATTCCATAGCTTCGAACAACGACTGTTACAAGAACTCCAACGAGACATTCACAATCTGTTCAACTGATGACCCTATGGGGGTGATTTGGGAACGTCAGTATGTCGAAGCAGGCCGGGCCAGTGAAGTAATAACTGCAGGGTTGGCACAGCCTGCCTACACCGATGAATGGACCAATGACAATAGACCATATAAGGATCTTTGGGCTATCCATTCCTACTCAGTTGATGATTTACAGAGTCACTCATCGTGTCTATGCAAAGGTTTCCGGAACACAGCAAACAGTTGTTGCAACGAAGCTGGAAACATGAGCATGGGCAGTACCTGCACCGCAGAAGTCAGCACCCAGACCGAATCTGATTCAGGGATTCAGACCGATGCCACAGCACAATCTGGTTCAACGCAGACGTCTGTGATGTTAAACTCCTCGGGAACTCAGTCTGTGCCAGCTTGCACAAATGTGAGCAGTCAAACTGCACCACTTCAAATGGAAGTACACGTTCAAACCGATCCAATCTGCTGTGAAACAGGATCACAAACAAATCCAGTTGCTAATGACAGCGTCTTCCAAAGAGATCCAGAAAACAAGGGAGTCCAAACGGTTTGGTCCAAAGGAGAAGCGTGTCTTCAGACTGAATGGCATTGTGCTGATGCCAATACAAATACAGAGTGCAGTACCAACAGTTCAGGCACCCAGACTAAGAATTCAACTTGTGATCAAGAGACTCAGGTAGAGGCCGGATACCCAAGTGAAACTTGTGCAAATCCTGATCCGCAGTCAAACAGATGTAATGAAATGCAACTAGGCGAACAACTACAGGAGAGACACTCGATAGAAACTGAACTACCAAATGAGGAAATGTTGACTGGACTTGAACAAACTCAAGATAAACTGAATTCAGAAATACCTTTGTTTGACTTCAAATGTGTACCAGAAATGGCCGAGCAAGACCGGCCAGAAGACGTAGGATGTACATTGGAAATACCACTGCAAACCATGCAAATTGGAATGAATGCAAAAGAAACAGCATTGGAGGATTTTCAGACAGCACAAGACACAATACTTTCTGAGGAAAAACGTTTGCCTGTAATAGAAGTGAGACAGAAATTTACACATGAAACCGAAATACTGGATGAAATGCATGCCATGGAAGAAATTCTTGTGAATAAAATAGTGGAGGAAAAGCCATTATTGTCGCAGGAAAGGCTATTGCAAGCAACATTTTTGCCAGTCGAAAACCCCACACCAGTAGTTCTTAATGGAAAACCTGTAACAGGATTTCTGGAAGAGATTCTCGCTTCTGAAGTGGGGTTGATGGAGGATAACACGCAGCAGAAGTTGTTGCCTCAGAAAATGTCAGTAGAAGAAAGATTTGCACCAGGACCATCATTGCCGGATGGAAAACTTGTACCAGAAGCAGAACTGCCCAGTGAAATGTTGACGCTAAACCAAATTCCACCACATGGTGAGCAAGCCTCAGAAACAATACTGCCTGACATGAAACCATTCTTGCACGACAATTATTCATCAGGAAACAAACAAGTCCCTAGTGGAAATGTCTCAGGCATCCAAGTTCCGTCATTCCAGTCAGGAATTTATATTGGATTTCATGGAAACAAACAACAAATGCGAATTTTGGACATGAAAATTAGCTTCAGTGAAACTGTGGAGAATGCAGCACTTGCTGCTTTGAGCTTACATCAAGGTATGAATCAAAATTGGAATCCAGCATTCCCTGAAAATCCGGCACCAGAAATTAACAATACGCAAGATGTGGATGTCATGAGTGAATTTACCAAAACCATATTGGCAGATAATGAAATAACGGTAAAAGAGGAAGCAGAATCTTTGGAAATGAATATACCAGCTACCAAATCTGAAACAGTTTCATCAAGGACTCCCAAAGCAAATGAAACTAGCAAAGATTACTGGAAGCTTGAAGATACTCTGGGGAAGCAGGAAATATTTTCAGATCTTGAAAGAATTTCTTTGGAGAAATCCAAATACATGGAAGACAGCGAAAACTTGGCTGAATCTTTGAAGTCCAAGGGAATATTGGTAAAACCAGTTGATTCCAATGACAATATGGTAGAATCAGAGGTAGCAGTAGTGGTGGAGGAAGCAAATGCAAACAGTTTGAACTATGATGCTGCCTCAATTGAAGCAACAGCATCAGTAGAAATCAGTAAAGACTTTGACGAACTAAAAGCGACTCATTTAAAGAAGAATTCTTTGGAATCCACTGAAAAGCCGCCAGAATCTGAAGTGCTTCTGGCAGAAAATTATGAATCATTGGAAACCAGTAAAATGTTTGTGGAATCTGATGGTGCAGAATACTGTGATGAAGAAGGAACACTACATAGTTTTATTGAAGATTCTGAACAGAAAACGTCATACAAAAACACAAGTACAGAGAATCTGTGTGGCAACCTAAGCAACTTCTATCAAGATGACAAGCCTTTTAATTCCAGTGTTTTTAAAGACTCAATTGTTGGGCTACAGAACAGGTGCTTCTGCCAGGACCACAATCTAGCTAATGTCGAGTCTTGGCAAGAGTCAGTTCACCCATATTCTGGAACCGTTGGATGGCTAGAGGCTGCTGATCACTGCAGCATAGTGCCATACCAGAGATTGGAAGTGGATGAGAGAGAGGCTGCGCTGTGGTGCAAACCCAACGATTTCTTCAAGGAATCAATGATGGAGTATTTGGATGGCAAGTTCCACAGCTTAGAGAATGCGGTAAAAGCATCTGAACTGGAACTGCGAGAATTCTCACAGCGTTTTGCTGAAAACCCAGATGACAAACAGATCTCAACTCCGGTTTTCAGCACGATTACAGAAAATTCAGCCATTCAAAGGGTACACTGTGATAATTGTTATGGAAACAACCAACTGCATGAACCTGCCACTTTCTTGGATACCATTGTCGATATTCCACTAACTGCAGAAACTGATCAAAGAAAACACGGACAAATGTAAGTACATGAATTGTAATTAACGTTTTTTAGAACAATTCCTCAGAATACATGAGAATCATACATTTTGTTTTTTATGACACAGAATAAAATCACTGAAACATTCCAATTTCCATAGGCCTATAGCCGCCAAAATAAAAATTGAAAATAAAGAGAAAATGTAGACTTTCACACTCGAGTGCAATGTTTGAATCAACTGCATGCTTAGAAACAAAACTTGCTAACCAAACTTCTAGGTATAATTCTACGAGCGTGCATCAGCGCATTAAAACCTTTTTGAAACTTAAACTACTAAGTCAGCCAAAAGAGTTCGTTATTTCATGACAAGAATTGCATGATTTTTAAAATACAGTAAAACCTGGAAAAGTGACCCCCTTTGAATGGTAACCACCAGTTTATGTTGACCACTTTTTAGGGTATTGTTTTTTCTAGTGTACATTTTCTGCATAAAAATTCTCTGTATAGCGACCAGTGACCACCTGTCTATTGCAGTGTACAGTTACCAGTGTGTGTAGTCTTTTTTGCAAGTTTTACATTGTCAGTGTACCTTATAAAGTGACCAGATAACAGATGAGTCACATTACATCTTTCTTTAACCCATGGAC
>JAQGAO010005976.1:0-12869 GCA_034697705.1 Ommatoiulus sabulosus
TTACGGTAGCAGTAACCAACGAGGTTCAAACCTCAAACTTAGGTTAAACCAGCGATTTACGGCAAAAATCGCTGGTTTAACCTAAGTTTGAGGTTTGAACCTCGTTGGTTACTGCTACCGTTATTGCATTTTGGTCGAGTCATGCGTTCTTTTGGCCCCATTATCTGAATGCCCTTCCAATCCTTGCATTATTTATGAAACAAAGAAACGGGTAATTCGGTTCTTTGCATGAAAATAGCGCCGTTTCTAACAAATAAGGAGTAGACCAAAAAACCAAACATTTCAGGTCCTTATAACGTATGTTCTGGTAATTTTGGGGAACACAGGGTTGAGAAGCACATATCAGCGGTGCCTTCTTGTTTCGACGAACAGAATTGTCAGTTTTTAGTCGTAATTCATAATGATTTGGTTATGTTGCTTCGTGATTTTGACCAGCTAGTGTATGACAAAATGGCTATATACAGGGTGGGACAGATTATGGGAAACAAAAACTCGGTGCATAATGACAAATAAATCAACAGCGGCTTTATGGACTGGAATAATGTATCAGGGGCTTGTAACCTAGTCGGGGTTCTGAATAACTTTTAGCCCTCACAGTTTAGGTTACAAAACCCTAATACATTTTTCGAGTCCATGCAGCCGTTTTTGATTTATTTGTCATTATGTACCGAGTTTCTATTGTTTCCTCTGATCTGTTCCACCCTGTATATCTTTTAGAGACACATGTAAGAGTGAATGCATAAGAATCTATCTTCGTTTCTACGAATGATTGTCTGATTAAAAATGACATGTTATTCCTAAAGATGAAACCAGCAAAGGTGTTGAAAAAAATTCTCCAGAAATGAAAGTCACAACTTTACCAGGTTTCATCAGCTATTGTTCCTTTTCCATTAGCTATATAGGTTTAGAGCAAAATTAGGGTAATAAAGCAAAAATCTAAGGGGCGTTTTATTTTTCAACATAAAATTTATTACACTTCAGAAACTTAATTTATATTGAAATCTATACTCCTATGTACATGTATAACCAGTAGTAAGCTCTTACACTCGTTTCAATTTATTTTCGAAAAAAAGACTAACAAAAAAAGCATTTGCTTTGTAGCAACAGTTTCATCTCCTTTGCTTTACCCTTTTAACCTATTTGCTTAATTTCTTGGGCGCACCTGATTATAGAGCATTACATCTTTTCAATGTACCTCGCTATAGTCATGTACTTTGTTGCTATCTAAACGTCGCGGGTTTGTCTCAAAGTTTCATTTCCTTACTTCATCAATTCTGTAAACTAGCCTTGCCAGAAAGGGAATTTTGTTGTGATTACGGTCGTTTTATAATAAAGACGAGGTGGCGAACAAAAGCACGGTTTACTAGAATGCTATATATGATTGAAACCAATCCCAAATTATGTTTATTAGTTTCTCGAGATGGTGAAGAGTTTGACTTCGACGTCGTTGAATCGATAATTTCCTCAAAAAGTCCCTCTTAATCATCATCATCATCAGTATGCACTGCATTTGGCATCGAATAAAAGTAAACCGAATTTTAAATCAGACTGCTTATTGACTAGTAGTCCCACATTTCTTCTTAGTGCTGTGGGGTTTAGCACTACAAACAATTTTTCAGCTTTTGGCCTTTTTTAAGTCTGCGTCGGTCTAGGCATCGCTCTTGGTGTCACGGTGTTTTAACTCACGAAGACTAAAGGGAAAGAGACAGATGAAAATCTTAAGTGTATTATGTCTGTTCATGCGCATGTGTAAATTGTGCAGTTAAAAACACTGTTTTCAAACAAGTAATGCAATTTAATGTATACCAGCAAATGTATCCAGCTTGTACCGGATTCGTTGATAGGGTGCACATTGGTTAATTCTCAATTTCTCAGTTCTTTACGCGAGTTGAATAGTATTTTACTAATAAGTATATTGTTGTGACGAAAGACGGTTGTTTAGATTATCGTCGGGACGCCTTGTTCACATTAGGGTTACTCTGAAATACAGTATAGGCTTTACGAATGGTAGTTTTGGCAGTGGCGAAGTCACAAGAGCAAAAAGAATGCATTACTTGGTTTCAATACAGCTATGGATGAACTTTTTACATCAATTAGCGAATCGATTTTACACATGTGACTTCTCATGCAGTAGCTCTAATATGTTGTCTTCTCATATTTGTTATGCAATATATTTTATTAGAATAGTATACAGTAGATATGCTTGATTTTTTTTGAAAGGACTAGTACAGTATTAATGAATGACCCTTATTTTGTGTAGGTGTGCATTTGTGGCGCCACGTGCTGTCTTCCACTATGGCATAATTTTTCACTTCTGCCGAACCTTTGGATACGAGGTAAGACAACCATGTTCACTATAATTTCAAAACTGAGAAAGTCAAGTGAGTAATCAACATCGAGAGGCAAGAATTACTTAGAGTTCAGAATTCATATTTTATTTTTAGCCTCAAACTGTGGGGTTTAACATCATTTGCATATCTCCCTTCTTCATATTTATATGCAAATAAGTATTTGATATTTTCATAAGTGGAATTCAAAGTAGTTCGACATTATTGCTTTTGCCCTTCTGTTTACTTCTGCTTCGCTGAATATCTCATTCGAAATAATTTTGAAAAGTGACTGTGAGTGGGCTGAAATAATCGCAAGTTTTATAATGAACTGCAGTATGTGGAATTTAAGGTGACATTTACAATTTCTCAGATATTCAATTTTCTCGAGCTTCGTCATTGGAAGTGGGTCTTTTACCATTGGAGTTAGACGAAGTTTATGCTTTTAAAGAATGATTTGTTAATCATACATGTACATTAATTAAAACCATACTACTGCGTGCATGTTGGATTGTTTAACGTGATCTGACGTTATTGAATATCCATTACGCAAAATGTTATATACATGTAATGTACTTGCCCATGTTCAGTGTACACGCAGATAATTCTTCTGATTAAGTGTAGAAAAAAAGCCCACTGATATACGATAGTGCCTCCTATCAATCATATGGCTCTTGAGTTGTGACGTCACGAGAATAATGTTATATGAACATGGAAACATTTTACGTGCCTTCATTACAGTATATAACGAGTTATATTCGGTCACCTACATTTAGTCAAATTTGCATTCTCATTAACTGTCTGAATTGGAAAGACAGCTACTGTGAGAATAAATTTCAATGTCCCATCTAGACTCAATGGTAAACTTGACAGTTACTCGAATTAAGGCTGGCCAGTTAACTTGAAGAAGTCTAACCATGGTCGTATCAACGCAGGTATTCATCAAATGTTTCCATGAACTTCGCATACATATGTAAATTCTGAAATAGTATTTGTATTTGAAAGTGTAATTTACAAAGTACATGTATTTGACAAATCATCTTTAAACTGTTACTGTCCAAAAATATCTAGTCATCTTGGCTATCAAAATTTACTGTTGTAAACTTTTCAACATTGTGCCTAACTGAAGATTTAATGGTAAAAATGAATGTACACTTGTATTAAGATTGATAGTTTACAAATAGACCTAGCTCATATTACTCTAGCGCAGATGGCGTAATGCGCTGTATTATCCGAACTATATACTGGCGTTATGCAGTTTACGTCCCAAGTAAACATTCTCATGCATGGGAGCCATTGTGAGTGGAACCCATTACGTTATGAGACCCCATAGCAATGGATCCCATATTTATGGGATCCCATGTTTAATGAGACATTTAATTCAATAATTAAAAATGTTACACTAATTATCAGCATGAGATACTTCTATAATGCTTGAATCCTATTTGCATATGACATACATAGATACAATTTTTTATTAAATATTTTGTCTGAACTTATCTGGATTCAATCTTGCGACCTACCATCAATGGAGGCATCCAGCTATCCGCGGTGCTATCCAGGTTTGTTTCGTAAAAATGTCTTAAGATGGCAGAGAAGAGGAATCGAAGGTCTCATATACTAATGAGACCCCATAGCAATAAGACCTTCAATGAGACTTCATATTTTGAATATTGTAATCCTTTTTGAATATTGTATATGATTAACTCAGCTCAAATCAATTAAGTAACTTCACACCACATGTACTATTTATCCAGTGTTATGGATTTGCAAGGAAGGGACTAAAATCACTACTTTTTTGCCGAAATTTCTCAAATATACAGTATACCTGAATTTAACATTGTTGCAAAATTCAAAAATTTAAAAAGTTTGCAATTGCGGTGGAACTATACATGTATACGTTAAGACGAATTTTTAAACGTCTTCGTTTAAACCAAAGTTCTTCAATTCAGTTTAATTCATTATTAACAATAGTCTTAAAAAACATGATTTCAACAATAAGAATTACTAAAGGATAAAATAATATGCAACGTTTACTTATACTATAATCGTACTCAGGAAATGTCTTACGTTCATGTAGATATGAAAAACACAAATGTAAATGTAGATGAAGTTACTCTGTCGGCGCATGCGCAATAAGCATTTCTTGCTCTATGCTATCTATATTGTATAAACACGTCTTATGTTAATTATTTACATATAATATACATGTATAATTTAATATTAAAATGTTATATTTCCATGTATGTAAAACATATGTATCTACGTGTTTTACATGTATCATATGCGTTTTAAATACACATGCGAAGTATTTCACATTTACGGCACACATGTATAGCACATGTAAAAACCGTGTATGGTACATGTAAAACTGTATTCGCTACATGCAAAACCGTGTTCGTTATAGTCGAAAACACGTATGGAACAAGTATAAACGTGTATAAATGGCATATTTGGTACATGTAAAAACGCGTTTTATACATGTAACTGGCATATTTGGTAATATAAAAACGCATTTGTTACATGTAATAAACATTTATGGTACATGTAAAACACCGTTTGTTATCGATTTAATTGTCTTAGATGTGTAGAAGAGTAATATATAATAATGGGGCTTACATGTGTTTCGCAGGTCTGATCTGTGTCTCATAAAGAAAAAGTTCCTTAATGATGGGTCTCATAAAAGTCTCACAGGTCTCATAGTTTATGAGAACTTGGTAATGGGATCTCATCAAAACCCATTACTTAAATTGTCTCACACTGACTTTAATGGGACTCTTTAATCATATTAGTCGACTCATTGGGCTTTCGTATGAGAACGTATAGGAACTTTCACGTGGGATTGGCAGCTATTACATGTGAGTACGACTACCCGGGCTGCCAAATTTGTAAATTAATGCTTGTAGTACTAACATTAGAACTCGTTGATAATATACTGTATATACTGTACTTAATAAAAACTGAGATTATATTTGAGTTTGTAAATAAATTTAAAACAACTACAGTGCCTTGGCGTATATCGAAGAGACCAGATTAAAAGTTAATATCATATGTACTGTACATGTAGAATTGTAGATTGACGGTATTTACTCTAGTCAACAATCGATTAACTTGTCAAGGACATTTTATAATTACTTTTTTTACCAATGCTGTAAATGCCGTCTACATGTGAACAACTGCCAACCATGTTGTTTTTCTGTTGGGTTTCTCTAGCATGCACGGCAAACCTGCACCGACCTAGCTACTGTATTAGATGGTATACTGTATATGTTCGTATACCGTATATCTTGCTTTTTCCACAAAATAAATTGCAACAAATTCTTCTTATTTTTCTAGCTGCAGATCAGTCATTCGTGCTTTTTAACCCGCCATGCATCCATATGTCTATTTTCTTTGAACAGGCAACTTTTAATAGTCTTGCTATTCCATTTTTTCTGCTTCGATTTTCGTGATCAAGTGTCACATTTTTTGTCCATGTTGTTTTAACCTTTTTTTTCTTTCTTGCCTTATCGATTTGTCATTTCGATGCATTTTCTGCATGCATACGGCAATTTGAGAAGAAAAATGGAACTTCTGATCGCAGGCCTACTGTTTCTTAAAAGGAAATACAAATCAAGGACAATGGATGCACTTAAGACGCCCTGGATTATTCTTGATGATCAATGGTCCAACAAATAAATGTTCTTTTATTTTGGGTATATTGTTCAGCAAAAAATAGCACGGATTTCTTTCATGATTGTAAATCTTCTTCTATGATAAAAGCAAATTGCACTATTCATTAATTTTTGGAATAGTTAAATGAATACAAAATGATATCTTTCGAAAATAAATATTTCAAAAGGATAAACATAGGAGAGAATACCCGGAGATATGAAAAACGCATGACACTTATATTTTAATTGTTCCTAATTGCCTTTGAGGCGTTATTTTTAAATCTTTGTCACGGTATCGATAGGAAATGCAGACTCAGTTATACGTTGCACCAATAAGTGTAAAATCTGTGAATAAGTGAAAACTGTGACTGGGCAGCTTATACTGTAAATGCAGAGTCAGGAATGGTGAATTAAGATACTAAAAAATCAGATTGTTGACATGGGTGACTGAGAATGCTGTGCTTTTAATTTCCGATGGCTTATTGTACATCAACTACTGTATTTCATGCAAAAAAAGTATTTCAAAAAACATTGAACAGTGCATAGTTCGTTACCTTCACACTTTGTAAATATGTGTAAATGAATCTTAAATGAATTTCGTGTTTTGATCTAGGTCCCACTCCATATGCATGATATTTCATTATATATACTGTATATGAAAATATTACACAATCTGAAAAAATCTGAAATCCAAAGCATATCGACCAGTCCTAAGCACTTTAGTTGAGATGCTTAAGAGGGATAGTGTGGTCGTATTTCAGTTAATTTTAACTCTTAAGCAACTCATGTAAGATTAGTCTCTGACGAGAGTAATTTGTGTATAGTACTGGTTAAAAGTTTAGATGTCGATTAAACCTAACAAAAAAAAAAGGTTTTTGATGTTTGAACTTGTATGCTACCAGCAGATGGCGCTGTGCACAAATGCCGCTCGAGGAGCACATAGAGTAATAACCAGGGCCTTGCCGTGCTATGAATGCAGAGAGGTGGCCGCATCAGACAGCACCGTAAGGGGGGCGGCATAAGCAGCGGTAAAGGGGCCATTCAAAAAGGACGTCCTCATGTACGGAATATGGGGGGATATGTTGAGTCGCGGACGCAATGTGGACAGGGGGAGGGAGGGGGTATGACCACCTCGGACGTCCACTTGAAAAAAAAAATGCCAAATAAAAACAGTTCCTAGGGTAAAAGGAAAATTGGACGCAATATCACATACTGGAAGTGTGTATTAAATTTCAAAAGTCAGTAAACAGGGTACCTCCAGACCTGGTTAGTCAGAGAAGATAGTGTGGATTCAACGCATTAATGTTGTCACAATCCAAAATTAATGCTTCTATTCGTACTAGCTCAAAGCCCATTTGCAAACTTTAAATGTTTCCAGTACAAATTTGCAAAATTTCTATTTTTCTCGAGGATAAAGTTGCAAAATTTTCAACCAATTCCGAAGGACATCCTTACAAAATTTGTAACATTTTCCGAGTACGTTTTTCCAGGCCTAATTTGCTAAATTTTCAACTGTTTTCGAGTAAAAATTTGTAAAATTTTCAACAATTTCCGAGGAGAAATTGGCAAAATTTTCGAACGATTCTGAGGACAAATCGACAAAATTCTCAACCTTTTCAGAGTAAATATTTTCAAAATACACAACGTTTCCTGAGCGCAAATTTGCAAAATCATGGATATAACATTGGAATATGTCAGGGAAATTTATTTAAAAACCTGGAAAAGTTAGAGAAGTTGAATATGATATATCTGGGAGAACCCTGGTTAAGGTCAAGTAAAATGGCGCTATTGTTTTTTGGAAGTTCCAGACCAAAAACAATAACGTTATTTTAATTGATCTTTGCAGACATTTACAATTTCACTCTTTGCGCCCTATCTCACTGGGGACCGTGGACCTTGATTTTGGATATAATTTGCTCCACAGAACTAATTTTAAAGATCCCGTGTGCGAAATTGTGACCGATTTTTTTGGAGTTCCGGACTTCCAAATGGGGAGGGGGTTATATATTTTGAGTCACGGACGCAATGTGGACAGGGGGTAGGGGGAGTCCAGTTTTGGGAAAATTTCGAAGACGTCCATTTTTAATGGCCCCTTTGGGGCGGCATTTCGAAGACTTGCATCATACTGAGAAAATATACCGCACGGCCCTGGTAATAACTGTCTTTTTGTGGAGGTTACCTAAATATAGAAAGTGTGCCTCTTCAGGAGGGATGAAAGAATCGCCGATGATTCATCTGGATATCCAACTTTGAAAGAGCCCGTCAAATTGGAGGTTTTGTAAATATGATAAGTGGTGGAAGAAATGATACGTGATGGGATCAATCGCATCTATAATCCCACCGCATTTATTTGTTGCCATGAACACCGCAGGACTCTTTGCCTGGCTCATAGATTCGGTTCTTTTTTTATTTTCACATTTGTAAATATTTTTGCCCTTATTTCCCAACTTCGTCTCTCGATATCGAGATCAATACAAACCTTTTTACAAACGTTGCTTTATTTGCGCACAAAAGAAACCTGCATAAGATTGATAACCCCTTTCGCAATTGCCATCTCAGACTAATACCAACAGCATAGATCTTTCATTGAAAGGTTTGTGATGTATCACGACTCCTGCTTTACGCAACAGGAAGTTCTGATATAGGAGAACAAACAGACTATAATTCCAAAATGGTGTGTTTAAACCCTTTGTCAGTTTGACCTTTGCAGAGCGATTTAGTGCGATTCCAAACATTCTCCTAAAATGCGGTAATAGTTTTGAATGCCAAAGGTTACTTTGGGCAAGAAAAATACCTGTATTGGTTACCTACAGGTACTTGCAATTAGAGGTAAATACTTCTGTAGCAACAATATACAGTGTATAGTGGAAACAGTAAGGGTACTCAGAGAGACGTTAAATTGTGCTCGATTTGGGTACAATTCAGCGATTATGACAAATATGCGACATTTATTTTGAATAGCCATGTCACGTGACCAAATCCTGAATATTCATTGGTATTGCCAATGGTTTATTCCGCGAGGACCTGCGCGCCGTAGAGGTCAATGTTTGCTCCGACGCGTTGTTGGGTTTTCGATTCGAAGAATCCGTTGGCTGAATTGTACCCAAATCGAGCACAATTTAACGCCTCTCGGAGTACCCTTTGTGTAATGTAGTAGGCAGCTTGCGGCTTATCTTGGTTGACCGTGTTACTAACAAATACTCAACTGCCGATACTTACTGAAAATAGTTTGTTTAAATAATGCAATTATAAGATAATGGAATATGATTAATACATTAGTAATATAAAACTACACTAAAGCCAGGATAAAGAAGAAAGTAACTGACCTAATCATGTGCATGTTTATGTATACACTGTATAACAAACTAATGGTTGCCATAATTTGTTGGACATGGGCATCATAATGGCTGATAATTCCTATTTCGTCTAAAGAGGTTGTCATTGGAGCAACCGAAAATGTTTAACTAACTCATACGTTATATTCCGTCTCTCTTCTCTTGTTTATTTTATTTTTTGAATTCATGTTGGAAAATAAATGAAAAGCCAGAAAGGTGTAGAAGCCCTCAGTGTGTTTTATCTTCTTTCAGCCCTGAGATGCAAATGATAGTCCACGCGTGTAATTTAGAAATACTTTGTATGATTTGCAGGGAAAGAGACTTTTCGATCATTTATCCAACTTTCTTAATTTCTACTGGCGAAAGTGACATGACTAGGTCTAAATCCTAGACATGTCTATCGGTCTGGTATTTTGGTCTGTCTATAATCCAATCTTTCTCTTACGTCCATGAGCCAAGTCAGAAGTTGATGTTCATGCATTTACTTTTTTTCCTCCTTAATGGAAAATTGCTTTTATGCAGATATTTTTTTGTTTGACTGGACATGTTTTATTTATAGTTATGACCCATAGATATGGTTATCGAAATAGAATATAGCGTGCTCGCCAAGCATCGTACTGCATGCTCAAAACAAATCAAATATATAACAGTCGGCTTGACAAACGTCAGTTGACAATTTTTCAATTTCTATTGATATCTTCTGCTTCTTTAGGTACAGCTCTCTAACCAAGAATGTCCCTCTTAAGCAGTTGCAATCCGTGATGGGGAAATGCATGCATAATACGCGTATAATCGTATTGTCTACATTAGCTTGAAAATGGCGTTTTATGATAATAAACAGGAACTGTTGCCTCATGTTAAACATCATGTCGCCGTAGCAGAATACAAACATAACTTGTACAAGTACAATAAACCTAATCTATACATCGGCACCTATTGTGCAACAGCCTAAGCGGCATAATTTTCCCACAATGTTTTATTATTAGTCCCTGACCTCATGCATGCACTTCAGTTTCCAAAACCATCCATGATGCATTATAGTCATACGTAGACGCGTTGGATAGTCTGAAACATTTAGTCAAAAACTAAAATCTCTCGGTGATTCACGTGACCTACAGTATGTTTTCCATTTCATTTTTTTTTCTCCAAAATGTTCACTCTCGTCAGCATCTTCATTATCTTAGCTGCACCAGTCAGCCTCAGCCTACGACATGTCAGGCAAAGATGACAGAAAATTGCAAGTTACAATTTGATCTGCGCAAAGTGACGTTTCTTTCTCAGCAGGTGTCAAAAAAGCAATGTCAATATGGGCTAAGGTATGGGTGCTCTGACTGGAGATGGTATCGTTAATGCAACCAGTCCATAAAATAATATCGCGTGAAGTTTGTTTCCTTATGTTAGGAAAAGCTTCTCGGCTACTTGTTTTGCATATCTTCAAACTACTCTCCTGTCCAAAGAGACGAAATGCTACCAATAAAATGTAGAAACAATGAGAGAGATTGTTTTGTGAATAATGGATCGTTTTAGCGCTACTTTCCTCGCAGTTTCTCTCCGAGGCTTTGTTTCAAGACGAACCCATTTGTAAGGTGTCCGCAAATAAATAATGCCTGGCTTTGGCATTTTGGTAATGCGGTTTTCTCAGTTTAGGCATTGTCGAGAGACGTTCTTCAGTTTTACAATGGTATTTCTTATAGTCATAGTATTTATGTCGGAGCAGCATTCTTTGGAGTGATGGGCAAATTAAAAACAAATTGTAGCATATAGACAGTAAGCAGAATAAATATTGCCTATTAAAATTATTTGGATCACTTCGTCTAGTCTAACTGTTGGAGACGGGCTATACTGTAAATTGATTCTATTCTCCAACGTCCGGTTTAACTTGCCAAGATCAACTTTGATCACCAAAATTCAAATTATTAACGAACGTCTTATGTCGTCTAAATTGCTAATAAATGATTGAATAATAAACTACTCGATTTATTTCTCAACGCGTAGAAAAATTTGCTAACTATCGGCAGAAAGTAATGTTTATCGTTTGCATCATGCCAAGTTTTTATTTGAAGCATTTCTACTTTATTTTATCTTTTCTTTATCGACAATTTCTTCTCTGTATTGCAACGTAAATAAAACCAGGTTATATACCGTGTGATTCATAAGTCCATTGCAGGCAATTTCTATGTTTAGATTGCATTTAAGTAAATTTTAACTCATACATGTATAAAATGTATTGAGAAGGCTATGAGGAACATGCTAATGTACTTTTTGTGGACCTTGACATTTGTCTTAAAGGTCAATGAAATTGTAACTTTTTATTATTCACTCCACATTGATGGTTTCGATACATGAAATAATTCCTTTTTTGTGAAAAGAAAACATCAAACAGATTTAAAATCAGACCATAATCAAAAACGTAAAGCTGGTCATACACGAGGCAAATTATATCTGGAAATAAATGGAAACAAATTGCGAAAAAGTTATTTCACCTGAAACGATTGTCTGTTCCTGCACACGTACACGGAACGATACTTTTAGAATATATCTCTACGTAGGTATACGCAGCATATTTGGCAGCATTGTTTCAAAGGGAAATAGTGGTAAACGAATTTGAAAGCAGTGCTTTCATTCCATCCTATGACGTATGTCTTTCCTGATTGGCTATCGAACAGATGCATACTTTTGTGCGTGACTGTAAAACCTATGACGTCAGTTTCTTTCCATAAATAACTTGCTCAGAATAGGATCGCTTTCTAATCTAGAAATATATCTGGAAATTTGTTTTCGAAGAAAATTTTTACAACACAGGGGGGAAATATCAAGCAATAATATATCTGGAAAGATGTTTCGGGATATAATTTGCCTTATGTGTGACCAGGTTTATGAGGATATGAAAACCTTGTGCCGCGCCTGGAAACGGCTTCTCATCAGAACACACTGAAGTCATGCAGGAAAGCCTCATATTCCCTGAGCGTTTGAGTTATGCAGTTGTGTGTTGTTGAGAAGCCCTTTCTCCGGGGGCGGTTCATGTTTTTCTTTTCCTCATAAACGTTTTTGATTAGGGTCTGATTTTAAATCTGTTAAATGTTTTGTGATCCCAAAAGAGCACTTATCATTTCACTAATTGAAACCACTAATTTACCGTGATTAATTAAAACGTTACGATTTCAATGACCTTTAAGACAAAAGGTCAACAAAAGGTACATTAGAAGGTGCCCTATAGCCTTCTCAGTACATGTTAAATGTGTTTAAATTTATTTGTTTGCATTATACAAACAGCCTGCACTGGACTTATAAATCACTCGGTATTTAATTAGTATAAAGTATTTACGCTATAGCCACGTAACATCTCTCGCTTTCTTGGTTCGTTTTATGATATGATATCACATTTTAAGCAGTTCCATGTACGTTTAATGAGAATTTTCTCGGTACAAAGTTGTCCCCGCCAAAATTATGGCGAATTCGACTCATTACACCAGGTGCATGCAGGTGCATGTTCTGGTGGGTGTAAACCGATCACGTGCTATGTATTGCGCGATGCGACCTCCCGACCACCCTAT
>JAQGAO010005977.1:0-12868 GCA_034697705.1 Ommatoiulus sabulosus
GAGTTAAGATGGGCGTGGCTTCAAAGTGGTACTTTCGTACACATGGGGCGCCGCGGTGTTTTTCGGGGACAAAACCATCAATGGAGTGCACCTACTTATATATTTCGTATATAGTGCCTGGAGAATTTCTGAGTCTGACCTTGAGAAGGGACGAAAAGCGTGTACAGTTTTGGTGCTCATTTTTCGTCGAAAATTAGGTAATTTTTACCAATGCCCCAAGTTTGATTACACATCTAATGCATGTCTACTGATCTGCTTGTTACTGCGCTATTTTTAGTAATAATAAAGATCATGTCATGTTTGATTTAATTCTTCAGCTTTGGGTGAATATTTTGTTTCAAGAATGCGGAGTCGGAGTAATTCTGGGGTTCGCCTGGATTACTATCAGCGAATTGTTTTAAAGACAATTTTGCAATATCAGGTGATTATTACTACTGTAGCTTACTTTGTAGACAAGTATGCTTTTCGAATATCACTTGAAAATGCAGTTCCCAATGCATATGGTACAAGAATGTACTGTATGTACTAGCTCATTAATCCAAAACATTTTGCTACAGCTAGGGTTTCAAACGTTTTGCAGATAGACATTCAGTAGCTCCTACTTTAGCGTTGTTCTTGAATATGGTCAGGCATATTATAAAGTAGTTGTGTGCCTGCTACCTCACAAATTTATCAAAAAGTAATTAAAATTCCAGTTGTGGACCATATACAGGGTAGGTGCCACCATGCAAGGTGGCCGAGTGGCTAGCATTCGCAGCTTTCATTCGGTGGACGCAGGTTCGATCCCCGTGTTGGCTTTTCTTGATTGTGGTTTCGGGTTTCCCACCATTCATTCATGACCAGATTGTTTAGTCTGACCCCCTCCCTGCTAAAGAATTTAGGGAAAAGAATGGAATAGAAGATGTTTGAAACTTACGCATTATTGTGATAAGTTAACATTTTTTGCATTAAAAATGTTGGTTTTAATGCCAAATTTTCGTCTTGGAAATGTAATTCCTCCCTATAATCTAAATAATATTTTATTGCGATTTATGAATGAAAATAGTTACAATATTGAAAAAGCAGGAATCGCTTGATGATTTATCTCACAGATGATCAAACTACTTATTTATACTGTGCATGAGCTCTCTATGTATAAAAAGTCATGAATATAATATCTCCTAAAATAATGTGAATCTACACATGTGGGAAGAAATACTTTTTATGAGGAATGGTTTTGTTTACGCACAAGCATTAAATTATAATTTGGCAATTGTTCAGTATTACTGAAAATAATTTGGAATCTGTCTGGGGAGGTTGAGAAATGAAGTTCCTAGATCTGCAAATGATAGAAAAGCTCCAAAATATAACAAATATTTGCCTTGATCGGTCTGTTTATATATAAGTAGCAATAATGATTCTTAGAAGGATTTCATAGTTTGCCCTTTCCATCCCATTTATTTCAATTGAAATCAGTTACATTTTGAATTTCTTATGGTTAATTGTTTAGGATCCAGTTACCGGACTTTTACCATCCACTCCATCTACTGATCATGCCTGGGTGCGTGACAATGTTTACTCTGTGCTTGCTGTTTGGGGGCTGGCTCTAGCCTACAAAAAAAATGCTGATTTGGACGAGGATAGATCAAAAGCGTATGAATTTGAACAAGTAATGTTAAAAGGAACATATTAAGAGTTAATTTTAACTCATCGTTTATCACATACAGCTAAATATCGCACCCCTGCTTCAGAAGTGACTCAACTCAACATTTTTCATTTTAAGACAGCAAGTTTTAGTGCATCGTAAAATAGTGACAATACTGTTATTTATTCGAACCTATGGCAACCTCAGATATGCCGCTTTCACTAAATATTGAGCTTGTATCGTTTGCACTAATATAAGTTTTAAACCAGAAATTAACAGTTGTTGAGTTGTGGCAACTATGAAGCAGGGGTGTTATATATATCTTAATATGTTAACATGTTTATTTTATTAGAGTTGTGTCAAGCTCATGCAGGGCTTACTCATGGCGATGATGCGGCAAAAGGAAAAGGTTGAAAAATTCAAGGAAACATTAAGTCCTAAGGATTGCCTGCATGCCAAATACAACATTAAAAATGGCCACACAGTGGTTGGAGATGATGAATGGGGCCATTTGCAACTCGATGCTACTTCCCTATTTCTCTTAATTTTGGCACAGATGACAGCATCAGGTAAGAAATTGCTTCACAAATTTTAATAAAAGAAATCAACTTTTATAATTATTGGATAATTTTCAATGTCCACTTAATCATTTTATAGGCCTTCAGATTGTCAATAATCTGGACGAAGTAGCATTTATTCAGAATCTTGTTTTCTATATAGAGGCTTCTTACTGTGTCCCGGTAATCCACCGTTTCAATTTAAAATGCTAATATATTTGTAGAGCATTCTATTAAATTAAAAATTTGGACTATTATCTTTAGGACTATGGAATATGGGAAAGAGGTGATAAAACAAATCATGGTCTCCCAGAATTGAATGCAAGCTCAATTGGAATGGCCAAGGCATCTAAACGTTTTTAACTTTCACATTGGTGTCCCACAATCCTATGTAAATTCATCATGAGTTACTTTTAATTAAATTGCTTTGTAGGCTGCACTGGAGGCAATGAATGAACTAGATTTATTTGGTGCCCGCGGGGGCCCTGCATCTGTTATCCGTGTCTTAGCTGACGAAGCCCAAAAGTGCCAGGCAGTTTTGCAGTCAATGCTCCCTCGAGAATCTAACTCCAAGGTGATAGTTGCATCTTATTTTATCAATTCAGAATATATCTAAAAATCACTAAATTCTGGTGGCAATCTTTAGGAGGTTGATGCTGCCCTTCTTAGTGTCATCAGTTTTCCAGCCTTTGCTGTGGATGACCCTGAGTTAATCAAGATGACTCGGCAGACTATTATAGACAAACTTCAAGGACGGTATGGGTGCAAACGCTTCTTACGCGATGGCCACCAGACAGCTAAAGAGGTATCCATGATTATCACAGGTTCAACATTAGCGATTTGTTAACAAAGCCCGTATGAGAGCAAATGTTTAAATTAACAAACATTTTAGGATAAAAATAGGCTTTACTACGAGCCATGGGAACTGAAGGTGTTCGAAAATATAGAGTGTGAATGGCCATTGTTCTTCTGCTATCTGGTTCTCGAAGGATGCTTTATGGGTGATGAAGAATTGGTAAGATTTTCTAGAAAGGTGAACTCAATGTTGCAATGGCAGGTGAATTTTGATTTAAAATTGGTAGGTAGAGAAATACCAAAGAGCACTGGATGATGTGTTGGTGAAGACAGAAGATGGGTTGAAATTAATACCTGAACTGTATTCTGTGCCAGCTGATAAAGTTAATGCTGAATACAGAGAGCCACACAGCCAGGACCGAGAAGTGAAAGGCAAAGTCCCATTCATTTGGGGGCAGAGTTTGTACATTTTAGGACGATTGTTACAAGAGGTATCTTGCATCTCAATAGCATGCATTATTCTTACTTCAAACGTGTGAAAACAAAAAAGATGCATCTCGAACCCCGTATTATGAATGTGTGCGTGATTTCAGGGATTTCTGGCACCTGGTGAGCTGGATCCGCTCAATCGACGGCTTTGTTCTGAAAAGAAACCTGACGTTGTGGTGCAAGTAGTTGTTTTAGCTGAAGATGCAAGTATTCAAGAAAAGTTGAGGTCATGTGATTTTGAAATTCCAACTTATGCTGAGGTTTCACCAATTGAAGTACAACCTGCCAGAGTTCTCAGTCACATATACACATACTTAGGTAACCATGCCAGATTAGTTAGTAAATGTTGGTACCTTTCGAAAATAAGAAAACAATATATTTTCAATAGGGAGAAATCGCAAGTTAAATCTCAGTGGACGCAAATCAAAGGATGTTGGAATTCTCAGTACCAGCAAGTTGTACAAATTGCAAGATAAAATCTTTGCATTTACTCCTCAAGTAAGGTTGAAATTTTATTTCATTCATTCATATTTTCTTATCGTTTGGACCATTAAGCTTTTTATTCATCTGATTATTTTAATTGTTATTAAAAACACTAACTTTCGTCATAAATTCTTATCATCTGTATTTGTAATGCAGTCATTATAGTTTGCTTTACAGGATAAGAATATTTATAACCTTTACAAAAGTCAGTTAATTGTTGAAAATGTATACATTCATACTTGTGTATGTTGTCCTAGTGTTATATATCACTTGTTTCTGTCTGCAAAGTTTGTAGATCAAAAGCGGTTCTACATTGCTTCTGATATCGAGCTCCTCATCGACATGTCCAAAATTGAGATTGCTTTCCTGAAGTCTAGTTGGCGCATGCTTGGACGTCCCATTGTTATACTTCCTGTTACTCAAGCGTTGTTAGGTCAGTTAAAAGTACATCAGCTATGTAATATGTATTTGGATAAATCAGAAAATTTTGGTGTATAACCTATATGAATGACATCTGATAGAGCATAGATCCAGGAAAATAGAATTCATAATTGATGTTTTTAAAGAATTTAGCTCATTAATGTCAAAATGGGCCATTACTTTTGCAAACATGTGCCCTCAAAAATGTAAGTTTTCTAATAATAATTTTTAAAAATTCCTTTATTTATAATATAAAATTTTCATACAACGTACAGCTACTGACACATTGTGTCATCTTAAGCTTGAAATTAATTTCCAAACCCTCAAAATGTAAGAAAGTCAATACTAAAAACGTATAGCTTGGAAAGTCATTGTGTTGCTGGAAAGTCAGGGAATCAGTGTGCAAACATACCATATTTGGCTGAGTCAAAGTTTTAAATGCAATGCTTGCTTCAAATTACTTTTTGTCATCATTGTGCTGCTAATATCTGGCCGTCTGTCAATTGCCTCACTTCAGTCCCTTGTGAACTGGTATCCTTGTTTTATCATGCATTCTCAATTGCTGACTGTTGTTAATTAATTGTCTGACAACAGTTTCAAAACGTGCCATGGCCTTTGTATTAAATGCACTTGGCCTGATTACAGAATCTGGACACCAACAATTTCTACGTTGTTAATGATGTCGAATTGCTCGTGTTTATGTTCAAATCAGCCTTATCTTTCCTGAAAAGCCACTGGCGCATGTTGGGCCGCCCGACTGTTTCCATTATTATTGGTAATGTTTTATTAGGTGGGTTGATTTTTGTATAAATGGTGCCTTGTGGAGAACACCTGATTCATCTTCTAACTTTTCATAAGGTAGTATGATGCATACTTGTATCCCCTGGCTTTCTTAATTAAGTTTTTAAGTTTATGAAAGAGGTGAGCCAGCGATTGAAAATTTTAAATCCATGAAGAATGTACATTCTTTTCCTCTTTGAGCACAATTTAGCCAATTAGTCGCTGTTCATTTTCAGATGAAGGAAAAATTCCACCGGCAATAATATCCACCCTCAAGAAATTAAAAAGCGGTTACATTGGTGGCACCAGGTAGGTTTTAAAGCAAATGACAAAGCCCAAATTGAAAAAGGGACTACGTTTCCTAACATCAGTTAGTTGTATTTACCACTTGCTAACTTTTATTTGCATTATAAATTTTATAGGGTGACCCTGGGTAACCTTGAAGATTTTCTTAGCACATCGTGCATTACCAATCTGAGCTTCTTAGGAAACCAAGAAGAGGGCTGTCCAGATGGTAAGCCATTGTATAAATGACCCAAATAAATTTGGTAGAATATTGATCACACTTTAATTCCAGTTCTTCACAAACACGTGCAAGATTACTTGGAGAAGGAACTTCACAAGTCATTATCGCCCAACAGTAAGCTTCGAATGGAACAAAGAGGACGACCTGACATGAACCGACCACGTGCTGCCAATCTTCGACGCCGTAAGTCATCGGTAGCTGGGATGATAAAACGAAGCCGTACCATACATTTAGGCGAAGAAGGTGAGGCAGATGTGCCTTTCCGTCGGGAAATTAAGAAATGGGGAATATACGAACAAGTTAGAACGTATTTGTTTCTTAAAATTTCAGATCTCTGCTATTCTCTCTCAAGAAGGGTTAGCACTACTACCTTGCCAACCATACATGACCTTGAACCATTTGGCTATGCATCACCTCCAGAAATTCGGACCAGATCCCCATCACCTGAAGGTGGAGATGCAGATGATGAATGGAGACCTCAAGTGGGCGGGCGGACACGGTAATGACATAGCCCTGTTATACTATCCATTGGTACATATGCCTACAAAGGACGTTTTAACTTCCTAAAAAAAACCTCATGACCGGCCCGCCATAAGGCGAGCCTAAGTTGTTGCTTGTTGTCGATAGCGTTTGTTGAAGATTAACTCATTCCAGTGAGAGAAATCAGGTCAGGGTTTTAATGAAATTAATCAAGTAGCTAAACTATTGAAAATGTAACAACTAAGTCAACTAGGAAACTAGATGGCTTTAAAACATATCAGTTAGGTTCAGAAATAGTTCGCCTACTGAAATTAGAACTAAAAGAAATTCAAACTCTAATAACAGTAATTCGCACATGCAAATTGTGCAAAGAAAGATAAACATGGCATGTGCACATCGGCACATGAAAAGGAGAGGAAATGTTTCTCAACACGTGGAGTGCAAAGGACGTAGGGGCACATTGCAACACAACAAAACTAATGAATAAAAAGTATTTCAGTTCAATGAGCAAAATAGTTATTTTTAAATAAATGTGTAATCTTATTGAAAGGCTGGATGATGCATATACTTTACAGTAGATGAAACATTATACAAAAAAAGGCATACATCTTGCCTAAGGCCAATATACCCTCAACAATTCCCAGCAGAAAAAAAAATATTACTACAGTAATTTTGCAGTAATATTTCAATATTTCTGAAATGAAACTACAGTTTGTTACTGCAGTTTTTATCGCATTTTTATTGCAATATTACTACAGTAATTTTGAAATATTTGTAAATGGTCACTTATTTTTAAGTCACCACTTAAAAATAAGTGACCTGATTATTTAAATTTTTTTTTGCATGCAGAAATTCATTACATTCCTGTTAATCAGGATAGCCTTTCATTTGGAACAGATTTTAATTAACAAATTTCAGTTGAGTATATCTGATACTTTGTATGATTGGGATAAAATGGTTTGTTCTGGTATTGATGGATCTCAATTAATTGTAATCATAATTGTGATCCACAATTTGTCTCATCTTGAATTGTCATTCAAGATGAACATCTTATGGTAGCAGAAATACAAGCTCATTCCCAAATAAAATAATGCGCGGTAAAGTGGATTGACAGCTCACGATTATATAGCTGTATTTCCTGGTTTCCCACAGCACCCAGAGCATGCAATATGAAAACGTAGACATCGAAGAGCTGCAAACAACCTTACGTGAGACTGACAATTTAGAAGAGCAAGGCGATATTTTGCATTACTTTTTCATTAGCAAGTGAGTAGACACATACTGACAGTTGTATAGTGTTCTTGGTGAGCATGTGGGATGCATTCATTTCCATCTTTATTTAAAATAGGGGCCTGCACTGGGACACAGGCATTGGCAGTGGCACATCTGTTACTGTGAAGGAGCTACTTAAGTCTTTGTATGACAAGGCATGCCATCAAAAACATTGGGCACTTGTGCGCCACATTGCTGGCACTTTGCAAAAAAGGGTAGAAGATTTAACTAAGGTGACTAGCTTTCATTCTCTCTCTGCTGGCTTGCATCACAATTTGCAGTGTTTAAATATCAGTGGTTTTCTTCTCAAATAGGCCGTCACTGATCTGTTGGTTCGACAGAAGCAGGTGACTGTGGGTTTACCACCTTACAATGAAAAGACAATTACCAGTCCTTTACCATCGAATGAACTTCGAACTTTGATTCACCAAGCTCATGGAGATGATGAAAGTACAGCAATGCTGACTCAAGTATGTTCGGATTAATTTTTAAATTTATACATACATACACTTAATTAATAATGGCTAATGTAATTTCTTAAACCTTTTCGTTTAGGAACTCATTGTTTATTTGGCAATGTTCATTCGTACTGAACCACATCTATTTCAAGAAATGCTGCGTTTGAGGGTTGGGCTTATTATTCAAGTGATGGCATCTGAACTTTCACATTCCTTGAAATGTCCAGGTACGTGACAGACAAACAATTTTTATAAGGAGTCAATTATGTGACTTACTTATTGTGTCTAAATTTCAGTAAAAAGCTAATTAATTTCTATACCTTGTGTTAATTCAGGAGAAGTAGCATCTGAACACCTGTTAAATTTGAGCCCATTTGAAATGAAGAATCTCTTGCATCATATTATAAGCGGAAAGGAGTTTGGAGTGAGAAGCGGTAAGGATTTTTCAGTTTATCAAACTTGATAATAACTTATCTATTAAATTTATCCAAGATTATACGCTCTCAACTCAATGCACGATGCTGAAGTCAATGAAAAATTCACTTATACTAAAATATACTTAGTTTAATTAATTAAATTGGGGTATTAATGAAATTATGTAAATTATAAACTAATATATGGCTATTTTTATAGCTCGCAGTGGCACATTATCTGTGATAAGCTCCAAATCGAGCAAAATTAGCAAAGTAAGTGCTTTCAATTAATTTACTTAAATAATGCAATAACTTCTAATGAATGTGAGGAAATTTAATATTTTTGAATAATAGTGGTTGGAAATGAATGTTGTTAAGACCGTAACATGCAAGATAAATGAAAGGTGTGAAATAATGATTATCAATCTTTTTATGGAGTTGATAAAACTAATGAAAAAGTTGCTGTTAGTGAAAATTTAAATTTAAATCTCTTCAAATCAAAACACCATTTTACCAATAACAACATACAATGTACTAGAGAAGTCTAAAAATAGCTTTGGCACTAATTTTTCTTAACATGTCCTTGATTTGTAAGAGGACCCCATATTAAAAAGGCTAAATTTTTTTGATCAATGTTATTATCAGAGTATGCATTGAAAGTTGTTTATAAACATACAATTAACGGCTGTTACAAAAATAGCATGATTCTAAAGGAATGGGCTATATTGATTTTCGGTTTGTTCTCCTTTCATGTACACCATGTTAGGCCTTTATTCCAGAGTGTTTCCTAATTTTACTAATATTTTTCTTTTCCTATAAACACGAAGCAAAAGAGTGTTCATCAGTCACAGGTATGGCAATGACAATTAACACAACTAATATTTTTTTTTTTAAATTAGTCTTATGAAGAATTATTGTAGCATAAAAAGAAATTCAAATGATTGGCAAAGGTTTATTACCTACAGTGCTATATTTATAATGAACTGTTGTTAGTTTAAACCTGATTGATTTTAATGGATTTCTTAACTTTGTTTAATCCAAATTGTAGTCAGATTTAAAAAAAAACCTGATAAACGATAATTGAGCAGTAATTAAGATCTTATTATGATTAATGGTTACTGGAATTTCCCTTATCTTGTAGCAACTATAGTGACTAAAAATATGTCTATCGTGTATTTCTTTTCACAATATTTTCATTGAGAGTCATTTTTATTCCTTCCTTGCCTGATAAATATGCATTTTGTCAGTTTGTCTTCTCAGTTTTCTGTGACCTTAAGCATTCGTCATCTAGTGACAGTAAATCATGATACTCTACTGCAGTTGGTTATCAGTTGACAATGATCTTTGCTAACCAATAACAGTTGAGGATTTAGAAGTCTTGCCGATTTCTTAATAGATTGATAAGTTCTGTAACCCTAATCTCAGCTGCTATCATCGCATAATGGCTGAAATTAACTTATCAATGGATTTTAGTTTTGAATGATTATGCAAAATTGTGCATGTCATTATAAGGTGATGCTTGCATTTACATAGGAGTATATTCAATCTGAAGCGTAATTTTTGTGACAATGTGTATTATCATTGTACATCGATGAACTTGCATAGTTTCATGTTTTCTCCATTTTCCATCGTGAAAAGATTAAGTAAGTCAATAAATGGTAATTTGCACGAGTCATCTAATGGTAGTGAAAGCATCTGCAATGCATATTAAGTTAGATATTGCATTCCTTGCACGTTTTAAATGGTGATGGCAACATCGAACAGTAGATTAGACGTGCTCGTATAGTCTAGTAGAGTATTAAAAACCTGACTTGTGATCTAATACAGGGTCTGTTCAGATCTGGGATAGGTTTCAAGCATCTAGGGAAAACCAAGGTGGGTTTTTAAATTGAACCTACTTACATGTAAGCCTATCATACATGTTCCACTATCCCTTCCAAGCATTGAGACTTGCGTGATTAATTGGCCTATGCAATTAAACCTACTCAACTTTCCGAATTTTTTCCTATTCTATCATTGATAAACAGAGAAAGGTGTGTGCAGTATTTTCTGTCGTCTAATCTAATTTTCCATTCTAGAAGAGAAACTTAACCTTGTTGCCCTCGTTTGCAAGTGATGGCGAAGATATCAGCAAGGAAGCTACTCGGCAGGGCAACTGGCTTCGAAGACGGAGATTAGATGGTGCCCTAAATCGTGTCCCCATGGGTTTCTACCCAAAAGTCTGGAAACTTTTGGAAAGAGTTGAGTTATAGGAATTTTTTATTTAACATTTCTTGTAAACCTATTGCAAAAAAAAAATCCTCGCAAAAAAGAAATGAGTTTCAAAAGGGGATTTTTAAAGTAGCAATTCATTATGCTTAATTTTACTAGACATAAAATCCTTTTCTTAAAACTAATTTAGAAGAAATCTGACACTAATGCAAATTGTAAAAATCAACAGTTGGAAGGAGCAATGTTCAAGTATTTAACAGACATTGGCAAATAACATCAGACAAAAATAAAACTAAAGCTATAAAAAGTGCATAAAGTCTCCAATAAAATAAATGTCCAACAAATATACTTATCGCCTAGTCCCTAATGCCAAAAAAAAGCAAAGGGGATTGGTCGCTCTAGCATCACTACACACAATTTAATCATAACTTGATCCAATAAAAAACTGAAGTTGCCGCTCTTTAATTCTATCTCTAGATGGAGGAGATCTTAAGTCTCACTTGCTTTTTATTCTGTTTCTATAGACATATGGCTTGCAGTTGGCCGGAAAACTTGTACCACATACGCTGACACAAGAGGTAGGTGTTGAAAATCTTATTTTCAGCAATGGATTTGTTTTGTTAATCTGAGAATGAATTTTATTACAGATGACCCCGGGAGAATTGAAATTTGCCCTGCAACTGGAAACCGTGTTGAACACTATCCCATTTCCAGAATACCGACAATTGGTCGTTGAAGCCATCATGGTGCTGACTTTGATCGTGGAACATGATGCAGTCAAACACTTGGGCAGTGTAATTGCTGTGGAGGACATTGTTCACCGAGCAAATCAGATATTTTTGGATGATCAGGTAAAGCCAGTAGGGCATTGTGTTGAAAGGGAAAAAATTGTTTGCAATTGGCGAGGCATGGGCTATTTTAAGATAATTATGTCACTGACAATTCCTATAATTCGGAAAATTTATGTGGTTTTTTACTTCAATTAGAAAAACGTAAATGGTGATGCAACTCTTTGTTGCGCTCCATTGACTGGCCCAAAGCTCCAATGCAGTGGAACATGTGGAATCTGCCAACATTTTTATGACAGCGCTCCCAGTGGCCACTATGGGAGCATGACATACATGATTCGTGCTGCTGCGTTAATGTTGGATTGTCTACCAAAATCTGGCGACATTGATTGTGCTGTGAGCTAAACTAATTGTGCGTGGCTGTGAAAATGGTGTGCAATCTCAATTAAAATACTCTTCCTGCTAATATTTTATGTTCTGGATATCAGGGGCATTAGTATTCTCTGTATTGGTGACCGAGAACATTATAACATACTTGTACTTACTGGTACCCAGTGTTGGTTCTTAAAAATCGCAATTATTTCATTTACATATCTATTTTCCCAGGATTGCTTCTCACCAGTTTTAATTCAATTGGTTTGTTGGCCTTTTAAGGTTTCACTGCCCATCTGAATACAATAGCACCGTCTTTTAGCATGTATGATCGTCTTCGTTATACATGACGATTTTATCCAATGGGATTTTTGTCATTTTCAGCGTTTAAACTGGTGTGCTTTGCTTCAATAATAATGCTGTAATTTTAAATATTTCTCAAGACTGTTTATTTTAAAGTTGGCCAGAGAACAGAGTAAAGTCCAACTGATATAATTTATCAGATCAAATGTTTTTTAAAAATTACTCTGCAGTTCAATTTCACATGTACTGGGCATTTATTTGGTAAACTGGTTTTGTTTGTTATAGGCCTACTAATGAATTTTATTCGCATTCAAGTTTTTCATATTTATTCTGTATGGTAAATTAAAATTGAAGCTCACTTATATGCTTTAATGGCCTAGCTGAGATAAATGGCACGATGATAAATTGTTTGCCTAAAGCAGAAACATTTTCAATCACTTTTCGAAAATTTCAGGCAATTTTTTAAAATAAATATGGAAATAATGTAAAATGGATGCAAAATGAATTTACATTCCATTTCATGCCTAACAGTTTCATGTTTAAACTATTTAAATGGATTTATTACCCTTTCAAAACTACAAAGGCCATAAACTGTACTTTTACCACTGAATCTTGAATCATGTAAAAATGCCTTTGCAGATAGTAACGTCAGTACAGTGGAGTGGCAAACATTCTGTACTATAAGATCTGAACTTAACATTTTTTAGTTTTCACATAAAGCCAAAGCTTCCAAATCTTCTTTATGTTTAGCATTCAAACAAATTTGTGCCAAAAAGATATACAAGTAGTACTGCATTTCTTAAATGTAGGGTTTCTATGCTACCGTAAATACGGAATTAAGCGCCGGACCCGCAATAGCCGCCTACCTCGATTAATCGCCGGGGGGTTTTTCCGAAA
>JAQGAO010005978.1:0-12864 GCA_034697705.1 Ommatoiulus sabulosus
GAAGACTCCATACAAATCGAAGAAAACGGAAATTGACCTTTTCATGGACGCGATTTGCCTTTTATATTATAGATTATGTGATTCGTAATTAAACTACAAAACAGTTGCCTTTAAAAACACTCTCGATTATATGGGTTGCTTGAAAAATGAAGTCCGCTCTAATAATCAAAACTCCGGTTTATCAGAAAACGCGTTTAAAACTAAACTGTTTCTTTAAAAATTAATATACATGTGCTTCTTAAATAATAATATCAAAAACGTATTCAATTGGATTTATTTGTAGTTAAAAATATACACTGTTTTTTATTTATTTTTGGAAAATGGCATCGGCAGAACAAAATAATTTTTGGTCAATTTTTGGAAAACTTGTAATTAGTAAAGGAATTTACATGTTTGGAGAATTCAAGAGCTTTTCAAATAAAAGTTATAGTATTTTGCTGTTAAAATTTAGGTGAAATAGGCCACCGGATAATCAAGAGTCGCTATAATTGTTTCAGCATATATGAATTAAACAATCAATAAACAGTGTCACTTACTTTATCAATTAATACATTTGTGCAGTTTTTGACTGGACAAGGCTTCATATGAAACTGCCCATGACATTTCCCACAAAATACGTGTTCACAGGCAGTCACATAATGATAAAGTGCTAGTTGGTCGCACTGACAACATTTATACTGGTAGACCTCATCAATGTTCACAAATTCAACATCGTGTAAAAGTGTCTGTAGCTTTGCCTTTTCGATAACTAAAATTAGCAAGTTTTCTTAGTTACCAGTAAGAAATATCAAAATTTAATTCACTGAACAAGTCTCGCACCATTAGAGTTTAACGCAAATTGTGACTTGAAATAATGCAACATCAATTGAACAATATAGGAGAATTTATCAAAAATAATTAAAAGTGAAACGAAAGACCACTTACCAGAGAGTACTTTTAAACTAAGGGACATAGTGGAAGTAGTAAAAATGACGTTAAATTTCACGTATCGAAATAATAACCAAAGGTTTAAACTTTGATAAACGTTTATCTCTTATTTATGGTTACGCAGCATTGAGTCATTGTTATAGCCTCTAAAGAGGGACTTTGGGGCCAGTTATGTGATCTGTCTTATAAAATTTCTGTAAAATTCGAGACTAAGCTAACATACGTGTTTATAACTTACCAATTGGAAAACTAGCATTCAGTACAGAATTGCAGTATCATTTTTAAATGATTCAAAATAAACTATGTCATATTTACAGATTTTATTTACACGTAATTGCTTACACGTTTTAAATATGCATGTGAATCATTTCCCGAACACTAGGGTCGGCGCGGCGATGAACGGGCCAATGAGTATGCATTTAGACCGTCGATGGGCTAAACGCGCACACTCACTGGCCTGTTCATCACCGCACCGCACAAGTCTGTGTGCGCCGACCCTTACTTCTCCAGCACACTTGGCTCAGCGCACCCTATGATTAAGTGGTGCTAGAAACTTAAAATGCAGCGATTAGGCAGAGTCAGCAACTTTCAGCAATTGTACATGTATATACGAATAAGGGTTTGTGAGAAGGCACGCATAGGACATTAATCTCAACCGTCCAAACCGTTCCGTATGAATCGGCTGTCGAAACCAGTGCACTAATTTCCAATTATTTGACAGTGTCGGCCAGATGTAGAGCTTCTAACGCCCCGTGCTACATTAATATCGGCGCCTTTTTACATGTATTATTATTTTTCGCTTGCTATCAAATCCGACTTTTTTTACTTCCTCCAATGTCAGTGATGGCCATGGGGTTTGCTGGTGAAGGATTTTACAGGGTAGTTCACGATTGCTTTCCTCCAAGCCTCCCCATTAACCCGGGCTTAGGAACTGGAAACGATAGCGAAATGCTTCGATCACTACGTGGCTGGGAAAGAACCTATAAATAAGGAGAAGGATGGGATAGGAACATAGGAACTACCCCGACCAGAATTCGCCTGGAGGGATTGTGGGAAACCATGAAAAACCACAATGCAAGGCGAGAATGCTAACCTCTTAAGCCACCTTGCTTGGTTTTTACATGTATTAACAAGTATAGTGCTTGCTCCAAAATTTAAATATTCTCGATCTGAAAATGTATACATACTGTATACATGTAATATCCCTGAGGTAGGAATCATGGTTGGGAAACTCAGTCACAATTAAAAAAACCCGACAGGTGGAATGTACATGACAAGCATGCAGTGGATGAATTGTGTGGTTTGTGACATTTCACACACCACATATGTTTCTCACTAAAGTGTAAAAAGGGGCCAGTTTTTCACAACATAGCATGAAAAAAATAAGTCTCTTCACACTTGAATTACGTGAGAAATTGTACGTATTGTCATCTTTGACAAATGAATGGCGTACGTCATTCATTAATTAACATGTGCCATTTTTCTGACATTTTTTAAACATTTAATCGGATTTTTTTTAACATTTTTTTTTTTAATAATGTCCGATTAACGGACATTATTTTGAACGTTTAATCAAACAATTTTGTACGTAAAAAATTTGATACGAATTCAAATTCAAACATGCATTTTTCGGCATATTTTAGCAATTCCCAAAAAAACCCGACCTGAACACAAATGTGCAATTACCAATATTTTTATCGCCTACTGCAATAATAGAAATCATTGAACTTCTTCGGCCAATAATTTTGTCCCATTCGCCTCGTTGAGCTGATAATCATCATCGAATAATAGACGACCGTTGAAATGCAGAAGCTCTTTTTCAGCTAAGTCTTGATAGTTCCATATTCAAAAAAGATGCATAAATCATGTGCTCATAATTAAAACAGAAAAAAAAACGCATTGCTAGCTCCATCCTACCAATAAATAACTGAAGAGGCCCAGCTGTACCACCTAACTCTTCAGGAAGGTGTTCAGGAAGGACCTCTGCATGGAGGGACTCTGTGTTCTTGCCATGAAGACGAAACTAGAATAACAGATGATAAGCCTTTTTCACTGTCTGAATGGAAGTGTGAAGAATACCACTGCATTTCGAAAATACCATCCAGACAATTATGTAAAATTAATTTAGAACTTTTGTTGAAAAAATAAATTTTCCAGAAGTAAATCGAGCATATGTAGCAGAACAAGATCAAATATAGGCCATGGTTTAACGAAATTATGATCATTAATTCCTTGAGAATCAACTGTACATGTACTTTCATTCAGCATATACAGCGTACATGCAAATTCCACATACAGTAGGCCCTAAGCATTCGGGTTAGTTGACAAGCTTACACCTGATTTTATCGTACTAATAAAAATGAAGCACTTACTCGTTTCGAAAGCTTCTCGCTGAGAAAAAGCTGTACCAAAGGGTAAACAGCATTGAAAACAACAGGCGTTTTCCAACAATGGAAGCCCTTAATCCGAAGGGGCAAACAGTTCTGAAATAAAATGACAAAACTGGTTTTTCAAATAGAAAGGTTGTGACAACTTGCATTGAGCATGTCTATCAGCACCATTTTTCCAGCAACACCGCTCACTTCTTATCTCTCTGTCACATTTTGATAATTTTCGCCACACAAGTACATGTTTTTCAAAATAAAAGCTGCTTCAAGGCATTTTATATTCGTTGAAAAACTAGATTTGCACAAAGAAACATTATTCTTGGATATTCTGCCAATTCTTTTCAAGGAGTTCAGAAATAGTTAATGTGAATTTATGAACCTAATTCCTATTGCATTCAAAATGCTGACTTTATCTCTGAAAAATGTCCACAAGGGTTTTTACCTGTAACATCATTGCTATTTTCCTAAGACAGGAAGGAGAGTACAAATAAGCATGACTGAAACCAAACTTGCTAAAATCGGCCACTACGTTGACCCCTGTAACTTGTGTCTTCTCATCCAAAAGTAGAAAGTCCGCAACAATGGTGGCCAGCTTCATGACATCATCAAAATTATGTTGCGATGGATCAAAATAGCCTTTCGTACAAATAATATTATTTGAGTTATAATATCTCTTCAAAAAACAATTTTATGAATACAAATTATGTTACCTAAGCGAACAACGATTATCCTTCGGTCATTCTGGTCATATTTTAGAGGAATGAATAGCCTGAAAAATAGTAAAAATACTTTAGCTACATATTATATATATATACATGTATATGTATACAAGTAGGTATGTTTGTTTGCAAATTTTGCATTCCAAGAACACAATGAGCGTCAGTGTTTATTTTTATTGCTAGATTTTGTTAATTTTCCGCTTTTTCCTAAGTTGGAAGTCCACGATGATTTATTTATATTATTGAAGAAGAAGAAAAAACATCATAAAATACTGTACATGTAGTAAACAACCAGTCTCACCCTAGTCTCAAAAGCTGAAGTAACTCAGGGTGTCCAAGATCACGGTCTCTATACCACTGTGGAATTGCTGACCTCGATGAGTAATAAGCGTGGATCTTCCTTTGGCTTCTTTCATAATCAAATTTGGAATGCCTTAATATTTTAAGTAGTGTAAAGTCATCTGAAAATTTAACAGCATGGATATTAATTTCATTTAAGCATGTTGCCCATGAAAATCATAAAAACGCTAACTAAAAATAGACTCAAGAGACATTGTTCAAATCAACATTTCAAAAGTGTGCATTCAAAAATTTGTAATTTTGTTTTACCATACATTAAAACTTGCTATATCTCATAATGAAAAATGTGTAATAGTTTCCCTTCTGAAGCAGGTGTGCGATGTACTGCATTGGCTTAAATTAATTAAAAAAAAACAGGACCAAGAAAGAAATTTCCAGATTTACCATCAACTTTTTTACAGAAATACGCAGCTGCAATATTTCATAAAAAAATTGTTGATTGTCAGGAGAGATTATTCACAAAATCTGGCACCACTTAATGTCCGTATGAACCATGATGTCCAGTATGAACTTGAAACTTTAATTTTTAATTTTTCTGCCACAATACATTTTAATTGAAGACAAAAATTAGATACATCCAAGTAAACATTAAAGATGCAGAAATAATGTTTACAAATTACCATAAATTATATTACCATTAATTTATGCCAACTTTTTCCTCCAAGTTTCCCCAAGGTCAATTTGATAACCACAATAACTTTTCTAGAACAAGTTTTACACATGTTCATCTGCAGCAATCGGTATACCAAAAATTGTAAAAAATCTAAACACAAAGTCCTGGATGTAATTCTGTATCTATTTTCAATTCTACCATTATTATGTTCAATAAACATTGTACAGAATTAAAACAGAATTACCACACTACATTCAATGTGTAATTATGCAGCAGTTTTTGTGTAAAAGCGATTTTCTTGTAATTTTTCCTGGAGTGTGCACACTTAATTCTGTGTTCATACTACAATTTTGAAAGCCATATTAGAATATTGTTTGCTGTGGTAGAAACACATTAAAGTCTACAACTTTTGTTTTTCTTGATAGATTTCTGCACTAGCTGTTATCCCATCTACTAAAACTAAATTTTACTAATTTAATTGAGCCACTTACCAGAGCATGATGTCCCGAACACAAAATTCTGATTCTTTATCCAACATCTCAGCTTCTCGACGTAGCATTTTCTTTTTTCCACGTCTTCATTCAGTTCTTGAAATGCGATTTTTTGTATTTTCTCCTCAAGTGCGCACACGTAATCCTGCGCTCCTGCTGCAATTTGGCAAGCCATTTTGGGAAATTGTCAGCTGCGACCGAAACACCAACAACTGCATCAGCTAGCTGTTCGCTATTTAATTACGCAACTGACACTCTGAACCAGCATGCAAACAGGTGGACAACTTCGAACATATGGTTTAATTCCTACTTGCTCTGCATGGAGACTGCACCTGAACTCACAGTCATAGGAGAATGAGTTGAACTTAAATTTTTCCAAGGATTGGCATAAATCAGTATAACAGAATGTCGCCAACCAATAAAAACTGCAGAAGTGAACATCGCTTCAGGTCGCTACCCTCCAAAAGCAGGTAGAAATCCAATTCGTGTAATATCACTTTCAAGGTTGTTTTACCAATTATTCCTTTTCCATAGCTGACGTCAATGCTTCAGGGCAATGCTAACAATGATTTGTTAGCTAGTCTAGCTAGACCCTCGAAGTGCTGTAAAAAACAGACAATGATTTTCGTCCACACACATAGTAATTCTCAACTATTCTTCAATTGCTCCACCGATCATGAACACCCGATTTTTCTCTTAAATCACTGGAGCAAGAAATGTAAAGTATAAGCACGGTATAATATAGGCCACCAAAATGAGCATTTAGGGTCATACAAGTTCGAGAAAGGATAATTCTACCTAAATCGGTTGCTAAAGAACTTCTATTATTATAAAATTATATAGGTAAAAGTTTTTCGACAATTAAATAATTTACTCAGTTTAAACACAAACGTATTTTGCTTCTTTCATAAAATTACAGCGAGCCGTACGTGATAATTATACACGTGCCACTAATGCTAGAAATTTTGGAAGCAACTCCAAATGTTACCTTCCTCCGTTAATTTAAAAAAAAAACAAAGATAAAAACCTTCAAATTTTTTACATATTTATACTTTTTAATTAATTGTACAATTCAAAGAATTTTCAAACAATTCCTTGAGCAAAAGTTGATGATTTAATTAATCTTTGAGAAAAAATAGCTAGCTTAATTCCAAGGAAGTATTAATCATTTTAGAACTTAATTCCTTTCGACAATACTAGAATGATTCTCGGATCCATACAACAGAAGAATTTCGGTTTTATTATACAGTATTTTTTAGTTTCTCAAATACATTTAAAGTATTTTCTGTTCAACTTTCGTTCTCGTTTTCATGTTTATCATTAAGTTTAAAATATGCACATGTTAAACCAGCAGTGAATCATTTTCATTTTTCCCATTTTTTATGAATTGTTCCAAAATATCATGAAATAAATGTACTCACGCAAGGATAGCTTTAAGAAAATAACGTTTTGATTATTCAGAGTCAAATTAGTTGCATCAATAAATGTCAAGACCAACATCCAACTCAAAAAGGAAAGTGGAACTGTAGATTTATGGGAAAAAATAAATTTATTTTCAGATTTATGTTCTTAACAAGTGCAACGTAGTTTTCACCAACCAGCACGAATTTCAACTGTAACAATAGAATAAACTCTAAATTTTTTTTATCAAAAGTGCTGATAGTGAAAGGTTCAAAAACCACCTTACTCATATCTGTTGTAAATACTGTATATTGTCATAACCCACATGAGTATTAATAGCACCAGTGTCAGAAAACGACCATCACCAGATTGAGTTATATCGATTAAACAACAATTGATAGATTAACAGAAAATCATGCAGGCTATGATTGTACTAATACAGGTTTGGTGCAACCAGTCACCATTGATTAAGTACTACATCATTTTAAAAAATGCATTACCCTAGGACCATTAAAGTCGCAACAAATGAAATGCTCTGTGACAGCTACATAATGTTCTAACAACTTTGATAGGATAACAAAAGAGTGAAAATGCATGTTTTAAAACAATGTCACAAGGTAACAAGTTGTGCACTTCCCGGTAGCATTGTTCTGTTAGAGAAGGCAAAGGATATACCATTAACATGACTATAGAATAAATTAAATGGTTTTACCTCAAATTTGAGAACAATTTTACGAGCTTTGGCAGTCGACTGCTGAATATGTCACATTACCCAGTTAAATGTTCGAATTCTATAATTTGTTGAAATAGTTTTGCCTAATAAATTATTTACAATTCATCAGGAAAAAATATGCCATTATTTTCGTCAACGATTCAAGTAAATTTGCTACTGCATGTTCATTTATAACAATCAACTATAGGTAAATTTTCAAGCTCAGGCATGACTTTGACATACTGTTAATTCAAAGAAAAAGTAGAACTTGTTTAAAGTTTCTTATTCACGTCTGATTAAGTAGCACCATCTATCTGCCATCTTTTAATTTAGTTGAAAGATATAAAGTGGTGTTAAACATTAATATCTACAATCATTTTTTGTAGATTCTCAAACTCAGGCATGACCTTGGTATAATTTTTAAAAAAAGTCTAAGCATAAATAGCCACGTTTGGAGATAATTCCACAGTTGGCATAGTTACAACCTCAATGAGAGTCAAATCATCAACAGTTTACGAGAAAATGTCCTCTTTGGAATATGTCTAACAAAAGGTTAGAAGTTATAGGTTTTTCAAGTTAACAGCAATTAAGATCGCATTAGAGAAACATTTTTCCTAATTTACAGGCGTGGTTCAGCCCAAGGTAATGAGCTTTCAGTAAATAAGGGTTTTTTGTGACCATCCCGCAATTCCACATTGCACACTAATCGCATGTTCAGATTTCGGTCAAAGTATACACGGTTGACATAGTGGGATCGACTTTCCAAACCCTCCATATTTTCCTCAATGGCATCCATGGGTGGACCAGACCCTGTCAAATCTGGTTTTTCTGGATACAAGTCGTCCCCTAGCAGAAATTAACACATTTCAAGGATATATCCCCAGAGCAAAGTAACTCATGATTGTCTTACCTGGTAAAAGGTTGAGGAAGCCATCTTGTGCAATAACATGGACCGGAAACATTGTCGTAAGATTGTTCCCACTTCGCTTCTTGGCAAATTTCTCTAATAAGTCGATCTCGCCAAAATTGAGCAGTCTGCTTGACTCGTAGAACTGGGGAGGTGGAAATGATATTTCCCTTTGGTTGACCATTGACAGAAACTGCCTCGGAGAGCACCACTGTTAAAGTTACAAACAGGATATTAATTTTAATATCTTCGTACATTGTCTGAAACAAGTCTGGCAGCTAGCTAGGGTAAATTCTCCAGAATTTAGCAGAAAACGCTGGCCAATTTAATTGAGTTTGCAGTGATTTCAGACTAATTCCTCACATTTTGAAAGAAGATTATTTAAGGACTTTCACATGTAGCCTTAATGGCTATCAATAACTAGGACTCAAAAAGAATTGTCTAATACTCTAGGTGTATTAATTCTCATTAGCCCCTCAAACTCTGTAGAAACATGGGTAAATGATTAGAATGATTAATACACTGCAATGCTAAATTAATTCATGCAGTTTCTGCAATGGGCTTTACTCCATTCTTCCTAACTATGAAGGAAATTAGTTGCCTCATTCTTAAAATTTGAAGACAAGCTTGATTAAGCTAAACATGGAGCAATTAAGGAGTCCTGGAGCTCAATTTTCAAGTAAACAAATTAATATTTCACTTGATGGAAAATGCATTTTCACACATATGGTATAATAATGCTTTCCATTGAAGAAATAATATCTTCAAAAACACACAGTTACATACAAATTTTAAATGTTCCGGCATTACAGCAGTACATCGACACTGAAATGACTTACCAGATGGTTGCTGATTTCAGCCCGGCTGTAGGAGATGGCAGGTCTCTCATTGATTGCGCATAAGAAAAAGATGGACTCGAAGCGAGGCTTCATGTAGGCAGGGGTGAGCCAATTGGACCACTCATGAAGGCCCCAAACATCTGGGCAACAATCAAGTTCCAAACAAAGTTTCATAAACTCGCTGGCATCTTTCTGCACCCTTTCTTGCCATACTTTGGTATCATCTACACGGTGTGTCTTGACGGGTTCATCCAAATTAGCAACATTTGGTCTTGCAAACAATACTCCACATTCCTCAAACGTCTCCCTAATGGCAGTTAAGCGTAGAGCAAGTTCTGGAGGCAGCCTGGTTTGAGGCGGTTCCAAGGTCCAGTCATAAGAACTGGTCTGCAGCACATTAGGACGGGGCTCAGGAATGCGTCCCACCAACATGCTGACCTCTGACACAACTTCTGGACCACGCTTCTGGAACACTTCCCACCATTTTGCGGAAAAATCAGCTTTCTCCACAAGACCCCCTGGGAAAACATAGGCGTTGGGCCAGGCCCCCATTGACTTGCTTCTCCTCAGCATCAGGAGCTTGTAATCTTGGTCGCCAATGCTGGCCAAGCCTGACACCTTTAAGGAGTAGCGTTGCTCAAGTTCTTGACTTCGCCCCCAACATTGGCCAGTTTTGTGGCTATTATCAGTGTGGCCGCTTCTCTCCATAATCGAGCCATTGAATGATGACTATTAAAATCCAAAGAAAAATATGGTTTGTTATATATTATTTTGAAAACCTCACAGTCGAATGTTTTCTCTCTCTTACTGTATAACTTGAAAAACCTAAAAAAACTGACTGTAATTCTCTGCAAATTAAGAGGAACATTTCACCTGACAACTAGTGCATAATACATCGTACCCCACTTCAGAGTTGTCAATTAAAACTCAAAAATTAGCAAAATAATCTCGATATTCAAAAAAAACAAAACATCTTAGCTTCCCATATAGCTTCAGCTTTTATAAACTTTACAAAAGATCATTGAATGAAAAACTTAAAATTAAAAATTTTGAGCTGTACGTACGTCCTTTCTAAAGCGGGGGCACGATATATTAAAAATTGCCATTCAAATTAAGTTATGTTATAGTTATATAGGTTTATGGTAGCATTCTTGCCCTGAATTCTGTACATCACGTACGTATATATTTCATGATTTTCAGCGGATCGTCTCCCAATTAAAGCCAACGTTTTGTTATGTTTTCTCAGTTCAATAATTAAAACACTTACCTAATGTACACCAACCAAGCGCGCAAAATATCCGTGCCTGCCACCACTATCCCAAAGACCGTTAGAAACGGGGAAACCCCCGTCACTTCAAAAAAAAACCGCTTCACTTCCTGTCGACGCTTAAATAAACTCTGTAGCGCCCCTGTTGGCGCACGCATATCATCTAGATTTAAGCCACACCTGGCGCTCGTAAATGAACCGTAGTTGGGCGTGGCTCATCGTAGCCTATGATTGCTACACGACAGATGACGCTGCGAACGCAATGCCCAATGACTTAAACCTGATGCACCAGAGCCGTTTTTACAATTGGTGTTATCCGCCATTAGACTCCCTGAAACCCTTTTAGAAACATTTTTTTGATAATTTTTTTAATACCTTCTAATTAACTTAGATACCTGCTTTTTGGGGAGCATATTTCTAAATAGAATAGCAACCATTTTACTGATTTTCATTAAAATTCATTGATTTTAAGGCACCGTTTCACAGACAGAACTTTGGTTGAAAATGCGTACGATGACTATGCAAACACACTAATTAATTTTTTTTCACACATTTCTAATTGTCATATCATTACGAAACTTTTTGGCAATTTAGAACAATATGGTACCATAAAACGTGTAAAAAATTAAAGTTCTGTATCAACCCAAAGTGTGAAAAAAAAATTCAGAAACATAACTAACCTAAATGTGAATATAAAGGTTAAGTTCCGTGTAGTAAGCCATGTAAATGCAATGCAGCATTTAGGTTAGTTTTTAATAATTTTTTATAAAATTTCTAATTAAGATAGAAACGCGATTTTTTGATAGTTTATTTTTAACAACACTACAAAACATTTTCTAAAGTTTCATTAATATTCGTCAAATATTAGTCAATGTTTCTTTGACACAAACTTGGGTAAAAAGTTAAGGATTTTTTAATACGTTACTTTTTGTAGTAAAAAATTAAACACTTTTACAGTGAATGTAACGACATGTTACGACAAATAGAATCGTATTAAAAAAATCCAGAATATTTTTACCACAGTTTGTGGCAATGAAACATTGACTAATATTTAATGAATATTAATGAAACTGTAGAAAACGTTTTGTAATATTGTTAAAAATAAACTAACACAAAATCAGAACTCTGTTACAATTCTAATTCGACCAACAAATGACGTCATTGCAGGATTTTTTTGGTATTATTTTAATTTTGTCGTACGAGGACCAAAAAAGGACGTCCTCGTAGGACGTAAATTCTGTTCAAAAATAATTTCGTCCTACTAGGACGAACAAATGACGTCCTCATAGACTCATAGGACGTTCATTTTGTGTAATTAATATTTCTTCTTCTAGGACGAACAAATGACGTCCTCATAAGACGTTTATTTGTGTCATAATAATTTCGTCCTACTAGCTAGGACGAACAAATGACGTCCCCTTAGGACGTTTATTTTGTGTAATTAAAAATTTGTATTTCTAGGACGAACAAATGACGTACCCCTCATAGGACGTTTATTTCTTGTAATTAAAATTTTGTTTTTCTAGGAGGAAAAAATGACGTCCTCGTAGGACGTTAATTTTGGTTAATTATAATTTCGTCCTACTAGGACGAACAAATGACGTCCTTGTAAGACGTTTATTTTGGGTAATTTTAATGAGGACCAGAAAATGACGTCCTCGTAGGACGTTAATTAAATCAAGTCCTAATAGGACCAACAGATGACGTTCTCGTAGGACGTTATTTAAATCAAGTCCTAATTGAAAATTTTTACTTCCAGGATAAAAAAAATTGATATTCTTCAAAAGTTTTGCCCAATATACGGCATTTCGCAATAATTGATACATACTGATAGACAAATATACTATATTATTAAGCCATATTACTTTTTATTGCTATAAGTGTTTGGACATTGCACTATAAGATTTCCAGCAAAAATCATCAAAAAAAAGTTCACTTTCAGGTCATGACGTCATCTGAAATAAAATTGGACAAAAATAACACAGAATTTCCTTCCCAGAAAACTGAGATGAAAGTGAGGGAAAATTCGATATCAGATTTACAGCAAAAATCATCAAAAAAACTTCACTTTTAGGTAATGACGTCATCTGAAATAAAATTGGACAAAAATAACTCAAAATTTCCTTCCGAGAAAAGTAAGATCAAAGTGAAGGAAATTTTCCAACAAATTCATTGCAAAATTCCACCAAAAGAACACCAGTTCTCAATGTGACGTCATACTGAGATCCGGCATTGAGAAAT
>JAQGAO010005979.1:0-12864 GCA_034697705.1 Ommatoiulus sabulosus
CTTGGTGGCGCCACTGCATGCGTTGTGCTAGGTGAAACATTTCGCGTAAAACCTTGCACATGCGCATTAGCATCTCAGGATGAGCGCAGGACACGTTTTTGCGGTACATAGGGTGCGAGCACAAAGAAAGCTTAGTCGGGCCGAGCTTACAACAAGCGCTAATAAGTACCGAAGTCAATAGAGGGGCCATGAAAGAAAAAAAAATCGCCATCTTGATGGCTGCGTGACGTCAAACGCGTCATGTTTTCTTTCGTGGCCCCTCTAGACTTCCGTACTTATCAGCGTGTGTTGAAAGCTCGGCCCGACTAAGCTTTCTTTGTGCTTGCACCCATAGGCGGCATATAATCGTGCATATACAGTACAGTATATGTGCATGGTTGCACTTTTGACCAATAGTGATCTGTGTGATAAAAAGTGATAAAAGAATGTTACAAAACATTCTGGTAAGCTTATTAGCGCTTCTTATAAGTTCAACCTGGCTTGGCTAAGCTTTCTTTGTGTGCGTCCTTATTTAAAAAGCATGCCGCATTCTTATCCCGCTTGGTGGCGCTAGTATACGCCGAGTGGTAAGCGCCTGAAATAAGCATTCTTTGTGCTCGTACCCATCTATTGGAGTTGCTTGCACCTTTACGTGATCCCTACGATGCTGCCACCTACATGTACGAGCTCTATGGAGGCGTAGCACGCCTCGGACTTGTAAAAATTCACGTACAACCGAGCTTAAAACGCACGAATAATGTTTTTATAAAAATGACGTCATTTTATGGCGTGTTTTGAGTGGTCATTTTTGAACGGAAAATGATCAAAAAATGACGTCATATTATGACGCGTTTCTAAGTGGTCAATTTTTGGGCGACAAATGACCAAAAATTGATGTCATTTTATGGCACGTTTCTAAGTGGCCATGCATATTTTGGGCGGAAACTATCACAAAAATGACGTCATTTTTTCCGGTAATTTACGTCATTGTTGTAAACTGACAACAATTAGCGAAATAAACTGTTTTGCTGCGTGGGTAAACCAACAGTTAGCGACAAGTTAATAGAAACTGCTTCAAAATCTTCGTGCGATTTCATTAGTTCTTTTATAGCGATCTAGCCGCTATGTGACAGAGGTGGTCGGTCTCATATTTACTTGAATTATCTTTAAAAAGTGGAAGATTTTTAAATTATGACAGGAAAATCTCATGCATGTGCAGAGCTGAAGATGAGGCAGTTTTTATTTATGTCAATTGTTATTAATTTGTTGGGAACGTTTAGTGTAAAGTTTTACATTTGGGGCCTGAGGGGCGCTTCAAGGGAACATGATTAAAAAGCAATGTTTTGTTTTCGTTTCTTGGTCTGTTTTTCCAGTCTTCGTTAATTTCTTCAACTGTGAAGTTTGCATGCTGTCATCATTGCCTGATAGTATTTGTCGCCTGTTAATTGTGCATAGATTATTTTCCAGTTTTTAAATTGGAGACTGCAATGTGTTATCAACCAATGCCACGTCTTTTCTTAGAGCCAGTAATAAAACATTTCTCTATGAACTAAACTAAAATTAATCTTAGTCTGTGTGATGCCACCGTATGTAATAAACTATGAGAAGTGTAAAAAAGTACATGTATGTTGGTGATTTATATGTTTACCAGGTTCGGTAATCACCCCGTCGGCTAAATTCGTTAAACGGCCGGCGAACAAAGTTCAGACTAGTCACAAAATTATGACCCAAGTCGCATTTAATTATCAATCGAAATATGACACAGGCCTGGCGATGTCAAACGGTAATGCAAACGAGTAATAAATCTGTTAAAAATCATTCAGTCTGAATACATATTCGTACTTTGACTTCCTAAGCAATAATAAGTAATCAAACTGAATTTTAAGTGTTATTCCTTCAATTTCCGAGATTTCATGAAGAGACAGTATAATTGCAGCACTTAAATGTTGTAAAACCGACCAAGAAATAGCGCCGCCTGCTTGCGGCAGTAACAAATCAATTAGTTAACATTGATCTTACACTGTAAAAGTAAACTTGGTGTAAAAATATACAAAATGAGACTACATTCCATAAAAATTTATGCTCGCGTTTACATGTACAGTATTTGGCACGCAAATTTAAATATTGAAGATGAAGGCATCAAAGTCCTCTCATAAGGTCCTCTTAGCGAAATGCTAAAATTATCTACTATAAATGTACAGTATATGTATAATTGTCACACCCTACAATCTAGCAAAATCTGGGATATAAACAGAGATTCCCTGAAGGTGTGCCACATTCAGCCTTGCAGAATCTATTCGGGCCAAGACAAAACGAGGACGGGCCATTCCAAAAATACTCTTGTCACAGTTGTCACGGTATGAAACATGTCACGAATGTCTAAACTCATATTTTCCAGTTAAAGAATTAAAACAAAAAAGGAGAGGAGAGAAATTTCTTGGCTGGTGAATTCGTAAACCGTGCATCGTTCCAAATAGTTGGACGAAAAATGTGTTCCAGCGATTCGAGCGCCAACGTTTGTAGACGTTTTCCGATGAATCAATTTCTGACATTTTCACTACATACATGAATACGTTATTTTGGCGGCTCATTGGTTCGGGCTTTGCTTTTACACAACAGAAATGCCACGCTATGACAATGATGGAACATTGGTCATAAATCTACGCCTAAAATTTACCTTCCTGGCCGAAAACTGCTTTTTCGGGTCGTAAATTTGGTAACTTAAAAACGTTTTCGATATTTCTTACTAATATGCAAACAAGACATTGTTGACTTTTTACCAAATCTTTTCAATAGCCATTTTTCAAGACAACGCATGCAATTAAAATAATTTGTTCCGTAGTTGGAATTCAGCTTGATGTCATGTGGGGAGTTGTTGATGAATTTGATGGCCCCGATATTCATATAGTGAATAACTCCCCCCCCCCAATATTTTTCATGCAATAAAGCTCCATAAATAAATTTTAGCTCTACTAAAAAGCTGTTTTTCAACCATCTATCATTTAAAATTTGTATAATTGTCAAAACATTTAAAGGATGACAAAAATTTGGATAAAAAAAATTGAAACTAAAGAATGATTAGTGATGACGTAAATCTTAATTTTTTTTAAAAAATAAGGTTTCACAACTATAGGCAAACTATAGATAATATGCACATGACGTCACGCAGCTCGTGGGCTTGGCTTATGTGGCTTAGTAAACATTATGGGCGTGGTGTGGGGTACATAAATCTTAGAATCGTGGCGCTAATATTAAGGAACATCTAACCATATTATTTTTAAAACTAAGAAAATGCCTCATTAGATCACCTACCCATGCATGAATAGATTTTTTATCCGAAAGTAGATATTTTTAAGCGGTATTGCCGCTGCAAGTCAAAAACTATGAAATAAATGCGCCTGCACTTCCGCAAGTGCAACTTATCTATATTGAAGGCAATCGTTTTTGTCACCTTAAAATTATGAAGTACCTCAACGTGTCTGAGCTGGGTAGAACCAGTCCGCGTCGTCTGCTTGTGAATACTATCTAGGGGGTGGTATAGCATGTAGTCACATGAATTTGAACGGGGAATTAAACCAGCCTGTAATTTCAGACTAAAGATCGTCAGGACATCAAAAGAAATTGCGTCTAATGGTACAGTACGTTCTTCAACCGTCAATTAATTGCAGCAAAGTGGGAGACTTTCCTCGTTAGTCTTTAATCGTGCCAATCAAAATGAGGCAAACCTAACATCCATGGCTACCCTGAGCACGGCCATCCCCGTGGAATGACGTCACATCCGCACCAGTTCTCCATGAATCCATGATTTCAACAGTTTCCCCCGCGTCGCAATTTGGCACGGTGACATGACGTCACCCATGGCCATTGTTTGGCCACCTCCTCGCAGTATCAGTCAGCTTCTGGCGCTGCCGAGCAAGTTCAACAGCCGCCAGAATACCTGTTCCAATATCGCGTGAACATAAATTAAGCCGCACGCCATTATGCAGTTCTTTATGACAATGCACGGGTGGGGCCTGAATTTGAAATGAAGGAACCGACTCACCTGTACCACTCCAACCCCTTGCCGTAATGGCGGTCAAAAAAGTGGGTTTCGGGTCCAACGGCGCGCACGTCGGGGTGCAACCTGATGAACTCCAGGAGGGCGCGCGTGCCGCCCTTCTTCACCCCGATGATCAGCGCCTGGGGCAGCCTTCGACAAGCCGACCACCTCTCGCGAGGGTACGTCCTGGTCAGCGGGCTCAGAGGTCGGGCCACCGTCGGCGAGTCCACATCCTCGACGTCCGCGGACCGGTCATGTTCCACGTCGAACGTTCCAGGGCCGGAAATAACGAACTGCTCCATGGCCAACCCCGTGTCTTGGTTGGTCGCCTTCCAGAGTTGCTGGGTTCGGACGTCCAGCCGCACGTGGATGGCCCGTTGACCGACCCACATGTCCAGTAAGCCGCAGCAGTTGGCGCTATAGAGCGCAGAGACGGCGCAGGCCAGCAGCACGAGCGCCGCGCACAGTTGCTTGCGCGTGAACCGAGGGCGCCGCCACTCCATGGCCAGGCCAAAGCATGGCGCCGTCGCGCTTCCGGACGGCTCTGGAACGACGCGGTCGAGGGTGCTACGGAGCTCCGAGACAAGGGTAAGTACGAATTTCGAGACGTGACGTCACGCGGATGGATTCGCCGGAAGGAGTTGCCCGAGATGGAAGCTCGCCTCCGACAGCGCCCTCCTCGTCGCAGATTCGCGAGTGCGCCACTGGCATTCCGGCAACGCGCTATAGTTAGACTTCGTCGGCGTCAACGCTGGCGCCCCGGACATGCCCGGATGCCGCGTCGCATCCTCTCGTTTATTCTCGATCTGTCCCGCGAGAAAAATTCCGTCCGGGCAACGGACCGGATGGTCGCCCGATTCGTCCCCGATCGGCTTTTTCCTATTTCGCGCGAACTTCGCTGTCTGCCCGAGGCGCGTGCGGCTCTAAGCAGACGCACTTCCGGTTCTGTTTCGTCTTGAAGCTCACTCGCGAAAACGTCACTGGACGCACGAGCCAAAACCAACCCTGTTTTGATACGCCATAACGTCAACTTGCCTTTACTCTTCCGTTGACCATTCAGCTTTGCAGACGTCACGACGATCGTCCATCGTCGCAATGAGCACGTGTCTACGATAAGTGTAGATCCATTTCAGAACAGATGCACGTACCGTTCCTCACAATCCAACAGTGGTAACATCGGCAGAGGATGTTCCAGGAACTCAGGATATGCTCCTCTCAAGAGGCTGGATGAGTCAGAAGAGATGCTCCAACATGTTCTGAACGCACTTTTCGTGGCCGGATCGGCTCCGAAATGGTTGGCCTCGTCCTCTTCGTTTCTACACCCGGGTCGAGAGTTCCTATTTTCGGCTTGGCACACCGTCAGCAGTCCGTTGGGTTTGCGGGGAGCGAGATCGATGAAAGCGGCTCGGTGGCGCTGCTGCCAGCGGCTGTGAGCGTCGACTCCGAATGAGTTTCGATGCGAAGCTCTAGTGAGTGAGTGAGAGAGGAAATGGGGGATCCGCTTTGGAGGCGGGATCCACCGTCTTGTCGATCGACGGAGGAGGGAATTGCTCCGCTGCTTGCGCGTTTAATGGTAAATACTGACTTCAGCGAAACCGTTTATACGGCCAAGTCGAACGTCGAGATTGCATGCAAGGCTGAATAGGGACGGAATAGAGATGCTCTAAAAGGATAATAAAGCAAATTCTTACCATTTTTGGAAAAATAAAATCAAAGTATGGATGCATGGTAAAATTGTTAAATCATCAATGTCTGGAAACCAGCGCCGTAGGGTGTATGTTTGGCGCCCCAGCAACAAAAAAGATTCAGTACAATTTCAAATCTCCCCCCCCCTTTTCTCCAATATCGAATATACATGTATGTTTTGATATACAGTATAAAACAATTGAATTATGGAAAATTTGCAAAAGAATAAAACAGATTGTCTGCTTCAAATTTTTTAAAATTTGCCTGTAAGATATTTGAAAACTGTGCAAAATTGGCCTGTAAGACGTTTGAAAAATTTAACAAATTTATCAATGCACATCATTTCTGAAATGAACAGTTGGAAATCAAGTTTCAGTTTAGGTTTGCTTGGTGTGATACCACATTTTAAGCTAAATCCACACTGAAGGAAACGATGTTTCCAGAAACAAGTGGCAAGAATGAGCAACAAGAAGTTCCTCTACGTTTAACCTCCAGTACATGTGGACGTAGCTCTAGGAAATTGTCATTTCTGCAACTTTGCACAGGCGCAGAACGAAGACAGTACCCATATTAGGGGTACTCAGATCGAAGTTTTACGAATTGTACTTTTGTCAGTCGTGAAGACAGGTGTGCAAAAGGAATACATTCGTACGTTTAAAAACCGCGATAACCTTGAGTAAATTTTTTAAACCAATTAGCGTGTTGATTATTTTTAACATGAGACTTCACGACTGCCAAAAGTGTCATCCTTAAAGCTTCTACCTGAGTACTCCTATTGGAAGGCTTTTCATTTGCGGAAAGGTTTTTATGGACGTACAAACGTTTTTTTGAAGAATTTTTTTGAACCAATAGATTTTTTATTTAATGTTGTTATATAGTTTGTTGAACTAAACAATATGATTTTCAAACGTACAGTATAAGGCTCTACGCGGTCTCAATCTCGTGTAGGCTACTTATCAATCCCAAATTTTACTGTAGGCTTGTATACTTTACAGTACATAGAGGCTATGTATTTCTTGAATGAAACAAGCACATGGTTGGTATTCGACCGTGGCATTGATTGATCTTTGTTAGTTTTCGAAGGCCCCATTAAGCAGTCATTGCCGTTTATACAAAAAACAAGTTGGATCATGATACCGAATGTACTCAATATAAATTTCATTCCGAATTATTTGCACATACTGAATTATTCATTCATTAGCCATTGTAACTTTAAAAAAAAAGCAACTGAAAATATTGAATACCTTTTATTCGCGCTTAAAGATGACACAGCATCGCATGTTGTCATTGGGCGTAAATAAAACACCCAAGTGAAAAAAATTGATTTCAATAGATCATCCCACGCCACAAAGGGCGCTGAATTTTATCCACAAACTAACAATCCGATGGAAAAGAACCGGGACTGCGATTCGTATAGATAACTGACACGTTATTGCATGGGCGTGTTGTGGGGTACATGAATCTGAGAATCGTGGCGCTAATAAGGAGCATCATTCTAAAAACTAAGAAAATTCCCATTAGATATACTGTATACTACTGCATGTATCACTTACCCATGAATAGATTTTTTATCCGAAAGTAGATATTTTGAATCTGTTTTGCCAATGCAAATCAAAAATTGTGTGAATTTTCTGGTTTATTTCTAAATAAATAATTAAATAAAAGAAAAATGCAAAATGATATATGGAACGAATGCTCCTGCTGCCTGCAAGCGTAATTTATTTATAGCAAAAACAATCATTTTTGCCACAGTATCATTATGAAGTACCCCAACATGTCTGATCTAAGCGGAGCCAGCACGCATCGTCTGCTTGTGAAAATTATCTATAGTTTACCGATTCAATGCATTTTTCCCCTTCCATGTACACTGTACGCGCAATTCAATTCCAACGAGCGTTATTTTTTTTTTCTTGTTTTCACAAACCTCCATCGGAGTAGTTTCCTGCGACATGCCTTTTATTTACACCTGGTTGGTTGGCGTTTCAATGTTTTCTAGGTTGGCTACATTGATTTTATTAACTTAGCTCAGCTCCATTCCGATTGGATGCGCGCATCGCGGGAGCAAGAACCGAGTGCGCCGTTAACGCCAGACTAAACTGATCCCTAACGACGTTTTTGAATGCCTCCGAGGAGAGATCTATCCAACTAACCAAAATGGGGTAGAAAATTCAGTTAGGACGCAGAAATGGGAAATAAGAGGGGTCGTTCGTGTGCCATGATTTAATTTGGAGCCATGGCAGAAGGGAGAGGTTGCAGCATTAAAAGGATTCGGGAGGAATATACGGCGCCTGGAGCAGCCTCGTGGAGCGCGGAAAGAAGGACATCTTCCCTTGCGTTAGAGGCACGGCAACTCTTGAAAATCATCTCAGTTCAAGGGTGAAGGTTCAAAAATGGAACATCATTTCCGTAGCAAGATTGAAACGTCAAGATGCGCATTCGGGGGTTAATCGAGGCATTATCCACTTCTGCGGTAATTGCCAATGTTATTACCCTCCTTCCTAATTCAAGAATCGGCAGTCTTCCTCCCCATGTCCCGTTTACCATGCAGTGTCCGTATTTATCGTTATGATGCTCTCGATCTTCATCGCGTAATTATGTGTGACCAACGCTGCCCCAGCGTTGGCATGACATTAGAGGATCAGGAAATTCAGGCTGTTGCCATGTCAGGGTTAGAGTGTATTTACAGACTACTTAGCGAGAGAGGTTCCAAGTGTGGTATATTGGTTGTCAGAAAGTAAAAAAGCGAGTTGCACATGCACCTAATATAGGACTATGTTTTTCAAACTAATTCATGGTCTCGTTGTGGCTTAATAGCGAGGTCATTGCATTCATCGTGACTTCCGACAATTGCCAGTACGCCGACTCCGTATGTCAGAGCGGCAGCCACCATGTTGAACACTCGTAAACGAATGCATTTGGCATGGTTACACACCCTGGTAGCACCTGTATCTTATTGGATCCACATAGAGCGCGTTACACTGTATATGACAACATGGGCGATATGATACTCCTTTCCAACGGTGAGCTCTAGAACGAGCCAATAAGCGACTATGGGCGTGGTTTCAGTTGTTTTGCAACAGTTGGGCCCAGTGGCGCTGTAGTACCGGAAAAAGCGTCGAGTCGGCATTCTGGTTAAACTGTGCTTCCGATTACCAGCACTGGTAATATTGTCCATGAAGATGTGGTAAACTTGGGAAAAGGCTACTCCTCTTTGCATCAATAACCAGCGATGATTCACGTAGTTTCTTACCAATAGCCTAAGTTTACTTAACGAGCACCATTGGTGCCACTGTGGACATGTTTTTGGTACCAAATAAACTTTTTTTTTTGATAAACAAAACTTCAGCACCCACCGGCCACCTTCAAACCCCGGTATAGTTCTGAAGAGTGTCCGAGGCAGGAGGCACCCGAGACTTTCTCTGTCCAGAATCTTTGTTTACGAAAGAATAAAAAGTTAGTGCGCACTAAAATCTAGACTGTTTACTAATTATCGGACAACCGATTGAATTCGCGAGATAAAAGTTGGAAAAACAGGCTGAAGATTTCGAAGTGCTGCTGCGGTCAACTGTTTGTTTACATCGATTAGCGACGACATCTGTCTCTCCATTTTATGCCTTCTGACTAATGCCCCTTTTATATCAACAGCTCCCATGAGCATCGCAGTTTTCGCGGGTTCACGGGTGGTCCTGTTGGAGATTCAAGCCCGCATCAGTGGGGGTTAAAATCCCATTTCGTTTGTTGATATTCACCAAAATGCTATAGTCGATCGTTACAGAATTCTTTTTTGCAGACTAAAGGGGTATTAGAAAACAGTTTAGATCCTAATTACTGCCGGCTAGTTCATCGAGCTTCACTGTGCTATGCAAGTTCATCTGTTTTTGATTTTGCCACTGAACAAAGCACTTCTGTTAGCTTACATCCTGGCGATGGAAAAACAAAAGCAAATTGAACAATGCGTACTACATGTATTTTTAGAAACACCCATCAGTCAGACAGCTGGTAGCACCATTTCTTTAAAAATAATCTTCGAATGAACCGATTTTAACGAGCGAGATAATCAGCTAGTGCTTAAGACCCAGTCACGTGTCAATTTAACGAAGCGCGATGAATATCATTACTCATGTGTTAAATGCGACAAAATAAAAATTAATCAACCAATTTCATCGTCCATTTATAAGTACATGTATTATCTAACTGGTCCAAACGTATTTGTACAAAACAATATGAATTCTTTTGGACCATTCACAGTGAGCACAGTTTACGAAAACACCAGTAGGATCACTCCGTGTCGGCACCTTTGATGTTCAAACGGCGAAAACGAGTGAAGAGTTCCACACGATAATGTATGATTGAGTGGATGGAAAAAAACTCGTTCACTTAAGTAAGTGAACTACGTCGTTCACTTTAGTTCACTTAAATCCGGGTCGAACTTGTGAACGATGAACTAGTTCAGAGAAGTACTTCACTTTGGAGAGTGAAGTAGGAGTGAGTAACTTACTTTGGTGAGTGGAGTAGGGGCGAGTAACTCATGCACTTAAGTGAACGACGTTTCACTCATACACTATTCCTGCCTGCGAAGCGAATTACTCATGGCTAGGTAAAAGTGGGCGGAGTTACCATACTATTCTTTTCGGATACTGTGATTCATGAGTATAATGTATCAACAAACTGGTCCAAATGTGTTTTTTGTGTTCTTAAAAATAGGACATTCCTTCAATTTGATGATGCTTTGGCCGAATTCATGACGATGGATCTAACGATCTACACAAAAGTGACATTCATATCAACGATACCAACGTCTGTTAATAACTTAAATTACATGTAGTTAACGGGAAAACATTCTCAAGTACATCTTGGAGATGAATGATCTCATCAAAGTTAGGAAGTATAAGGCTACCAATTACAATACTGGTATTACCGTTATACCCACAGCAACAGCAATCCACCAGAAACGAAACCCATAAATCTCATTAGTGAGCAGACATGCTAAAATGCAGGTTGATGAGTCTATTTATGGCCGTGAGAAATGATGTGCGCGAGATGATTGCTGGTTTCTTTTCATTTTGGTTTCATAAAATCGGGCGCCTGACGCTGCATGCACGAACAATCGCAGGGCGTGGGTGTACGCGCACACAACAGGAATATCCAATGCGGAGAATCCATGCAATTCAACGAGCTGAATGTAATCGTCCATAATAATGGCGTGTTATGCGTGAAATTCTCACCCTTTCATGCTATTTTTGCGCATGTAACCTCTGCATTATAAACACACTGTCACGCACAGTTGAGTGCCTGATATATCATTTGCATAAATACATAATGCACCGAACCTGGCACGACGCGTACGAGGCAGCATGTGTGCAACAACACGTACAGATAGTCAGACATCCGACTGATTACGTACAAAGTGTCTCGAAAGTGCTAATACCCTTTGACTCGTAAAATGTTTAAATACGTACAAGTTGCGCATCTATGTCGCTAAAATTATAAAAACTAAACCATGTAAATAAAAATTTAAATGCTGTATACCGGTTGTTTCATTTATCATGTTCCTTCCAATATCTTTTAAAAACAGGAAATCGGAAAAGTTATCAGAACACAAGATTAATTTTATCAACTTGCCTTTCAAATTATGCAAGAATTTGCATTGGGTCCCCGTTTTAAACGGGGACCCAATTTTTTTTGGGCAGATTATGAATCTGCGCTTAAAACGCAATAAGATTTGTCTAAAACATTTTTTCGCATCATCTTAGATGTCGCTGAAATCTATGAAATTATCTTCTTTTGTTTTACGTTGTTCAAGCAAACATATTGTAATAAAAAAATTTCTTTTGAAATGTTAAACTTCCTTTGCCCCCTCAAAAAGGGGGGTGGGGCAAGCTACATTTTTCATACTTAATTACCCCTTTCGAATTCAATTACACTATTATTTGGAACATTTATTCGTATGATGCAAATTTCTCAACATTTATACAGTTCCATCGATTACAGCGACATATCTAAGATGATGCAACAAATGTTTTAGACAAAACGTATTGTGTCTTACGCGTAGTAATCCGCAAAAAAAATTATTGCATAATTTGAAAGGCAAGTTGATAATATTGATCTTGGTATTCAGACAACCTATCCGATTTACTGTTTATTTTAACACCCTGTATAGTGAACTCCACCAGTTCACACAACATTGGAGGTGGCTACTTGACCGCCATTTTGGATAACTATCATCTGACCACGACGATCTAATCGTGATAAGCATGTGATGTGAAGTAATTGAATGCCATAGCAAATACACTATTAAGGAAATTAGTTATACTGTACCTAAACTGTATACCAAAAAACAGATTAAAATCCAACATGGTAGTCGAATTGCAGGAATTGACCTTAGTGCTTCATCGTGCGTATGAGCTAAAAATACTAAATTGCATCAAACTAACCTTATTTTCTGATTAGGACAATGCTTCGATGGCGTTGACGCAGTTTACGGTTGTATTCAGACAGTCCATGGCATTAATTTGTAAGCACTAATCCAGCAGGTGGCACTATTTTCCTCGTTTTAAGTTCCTGGGTGGATACATGTTCGTATGTTGCAAATTGTCCATTAGCGCACTCCGATTTGCATAATTCGCTGAGGATAAAACGATGCATTTACCGACGCCTCGAACTTTAAACTCGCCAGCTGCGATAGTTCACCTGACAAATAAATAAAACCAGAATTGAGAAAAAAAAATCTGCTAAAGGCGCAAGGTTCAAAAACTTAACTAATATGCAAATTATCATAGTGCTAGAAAATGTGGCATTAGCGCTAATTACATAACCGAAATACATGTACCGTATGTGTAAATATTGGAACGACAGCATTGATTATAATGGATATGCATTGGGTCAATAGGAACTCAGACAGGTGCTTTACGACTTGTACTTTGGCAGTCGTGAAGTCACGTGAGCAAGAATGCGCATTAATTGGTCTGAAAACAGCGACAACCTTGAGTGAATTTTCAAAACCAATTAGCGTGTCGATTTTGCACACGTGACTTCAAGACTGTCAATGTATGGAGCTGAGAATCTTCTATCGTGAGTACCTCTAGGTCTCCACACACGATCGATCCAATTGGCCTAAGTCCGATTGGCTCGAGTCCATTTAGCTCTGGTCCAAACTAGGG
>JAQGAO010005980.1:0-12861 GCA_034697705.1 Ommatoiulus sabulosus
TTTTTGCCTGACCTCAACCTGACTTTGCCTGACTTTTCTTTAAATTTTGACAAAGTTGCCTGACTTTTTCAGTTTTTCCCTGCCTATAGTATACGAATACAGATAAATACTTATGAGTTCAACAAAATCTATGATATGGTACTTGAAAACTGACATACATTCCCGAACTTGAATGAAGAATAAAAGGATGTCATGGGACAGCACGCATGATACACCTGTTGCGCGCGCATACAGTGCTCTAGACTAGAGAATTACACTCATGGCATTTTTTCTCTCCTGCCACATCATGGATGGCGCTTTTTCGGCGGGAAAAGTTTTTTAAAAATGTGAAATCCCCATTAGTTCCTCTTAGTTATCTAGATGTACGTAAAGAAGAAAAATCAGTTTATGCCTAAAACTATATTCGGAAAAGAAGTAAGGAATCTGCGAACCAAAACATTATTTAAACATTAGAAAATGTTACAAAAGATGGCATCAGTTTATGCTACATTACAAACGCATTAAAGCAGAAGACGATACAGTTGCTCATGTATCAACAACAACTATCAACAATCCCAGTTATAGTCGGAGAACAGTACGATAGATATAGCAACGACGAAATGATACGTGCTTGACTGTTTGTGAAAGTATGAATTCGCAGTGGAAAAATCGTATGTCAGGGAACAGAATCATTAGATAGCCAATAATATGCATGACGGAGAGAAGCTCGCAGTTCCTGACGGCGCGTTTTCAGAATCATTCAACCTACCACTCCATCGCTATTGTCAAAACCTACTACTAAACTGCCACTTTCCTTATTTACCAATGCACATTTAATCAGTGAAATCTTATTTCAAATATCCTAAAATCTTTTCGGATGCGCATTAATAAAGCCGGGGGACAATATAGGCTAAGAACAAACAGGAGTGTGGAATACTTAATGACATGAAGACATTGGTACCAATGTTTCAAACAGATGCAGGATTGGGACACTGCAGATGACAACGAGGACGTCCAATAGACGCTCTTGTCAACAACGAAGCTTTTGAAAATCTTCAGGGACTTAAACGGAAGAAACCATAGCACACACCGGCCTACCAGTTTCCGCTTCTCAAAATACAGATCACCTATTTATTAATGGACAATCGCATAATGTAAAAGGCGCTGACGCTCCAGTTACATACCTCCATTATGGATACCAGCCATCATAAAACATGTAAGCAATCAATTAGCCAGTGAAAAACTGCACACCGAACACAGATCCTAATGAAACACTTTCTATGGTAATCCAGAGTGAGCCATGCTCCTGAATTGTGTGGAACAACCATCTTTTGAACATTCCACTTTCAGATGGCAGAGGGGGAAAAAGAGACAGCGGATTTATAGATTGTGGTGCAAGGTGAAAGAATGGCCACATTTTCCACGAGCTACTTACATTACAGCCTCGTACATTCATTCCCCCCTACTGCTTGCGATAGGAAATCGAAGAGTTTTAAATGAAATAAATATTATGGCACATCACACAGGAGATAAAATTGATGGGAGCGTTAGCAAATGGGTACATGAAAAGAGGGAAGAGCCTCGAGTTGCAAAAGGTCATGGATTAAAAATAAAACCACATGTCGACGGGCAGTAAAGACAAGCAGAAAAGCACGCATCGCAAATGGGAGAAGAACTAGAAACCAACTATACATCTGCTGTTAGTTTAGGTTAACCAAACATTTAAAAAAATGTTTCTCAGTGTGCCCTCCTAAAACACTGCTGATGTACAGGACTTAGCTTTAGCATAACATTTTATGTACATATAATTAAAAATAGCTCAACTGCACGTCAACAAAACAAGTATTGATAGTTCAAGATTCCGCATTTCAAGAAGGGCGGTGCAATCCCACCTTCCACATAGAAAATAGCAGATTTTTTGCAAATAGTCATAACACTTTGAGCCATTTTATGGACGCCTTTGCATTAATACCTCATTGTAGGATCTGGATTACAGTCATGATAAAATCGTGGTTTTTAAGAACTGCAAATTAATGCATTGGACTTGGAAGCCAACAAAAAACAAAAAAAAACTTCAAAAGGTTTATGGAGAAGCCAACAAAAGAGACAAACCTCAAGAGTTAAACTGCAGGGCATGGTATTAATTACGAAGGTAGGTAGTGATACACCAAAATAAAATTCATGAAACACTTATTTTTGTCTGAGTAGCAAAAAAAATGTATTAACTTAGTTTTATTTTCTGCATAAAGCAGAATAAATGCAGTATCTTACCAGGTATTAAAAAAACATCCTCAGCTTAATCACAGAGAGAAACAAATCCCAGTAAAAAATTCGACTTTCTGGCAAACATGCAAATTTAAACATGTTTGATTATACTGTGCATGTAGTAATTGAAGGCATTTTGAGCCAAGTCAAATAAACAGTTCTTTTTGAAAACAACTTTATAAGAAAAATGTAAATAACCTTGAGGTAAATGAACCTTGAGAACAAGATTCACATAATCGGTGCAAAGGAACATTTAATATAGTTTAATTTTACATGCCACAAGGTTTACATTTTAAAATTCTTGCACCTCGTATAGAATTTTGACGGAAAGCAAAAAATTAAAAAAAATTCATAACAATTTATTTAAAAGGGAGTATACTGAGAAGAAAATGAGCAGTACAGCTGATGATGATTATCAGATGAAGATTGTTATGATATAAAATGTCGATTTTGTCACATTGAGACATTATTTGTAGTTATGATAATGAAAATTATTTTTTGTCCCAGGTAAAACATTCTGGCAACACGCAATGACGGAGGTGATGTGCATTAACGAAATCCATCGGCTTCCCATATGGTTGCCATGGTTACTCTGCCACAACAGGAGCAATGTATAATTACATAAAATTTCAGATAAACTGGCCAAGCCTACCTTTATCATTTGGGAAAGGCGGTTTTTGTTTGCAAATAATATGGAAAATTCGCGTGCTAGCATGTTTATGAAAACCCAGATATTAAAATTGCATGCTAGCATCTCAGAGACAATGCTACTGTGCCTTACTTCAATTCATTTGCTAATTGCATTAATTAAAACCGTATATGGTTGGTTGGATAGCCATCACATTTTTGAGCAAGCTATACATTTGTTAAACTGGCAAAACATACACACACCGAAATTAAATTCAGTACAATCGACCAAAATCATCCAACATAGGAGTTGACTGCCCAAAATTTTAACGTGTTGCATGTGAATTTTTCAGCCAATAACTTTATTAGTTTAATCTAACAATAGATAATTTCTCAAACATCAAATTGCCGTTTGTATATTTCAAATAACTAGGTTCAGAAAAATAGATATTTTAATATAAACTTGAAAGATAAATATAAGACATTCCAATTAATAGTGAAATGGGTATATAGTTAAAAACCCTGAAGAGGGAATGAGTATGTTTAATGTCACATACTAGATGAAAATTGAATTCAAACACGACTTGCTACAGAAATTAAGGAAACGCGTTAATATTAAGCAACAAGAAAGAAATATACTGAAAATATTCTTACCTTCAGATTCGTACATTCTGTTGCTAACGAAGGGAGGACAAAATTAACTGCTTCAAGGTAGGAGTTGGTTCATGAAAATACGAGGTTGTAGATGTGCGTGGTTAACCCCAATGCGGTTTCTCAGCAGTTGGGACCAAGTGATCGTCTTGAAGAGTAGCACAAGATCTTTGATGACAAGGCTGTGGGACAGTCGCGGCTTTATATCTGTAGGCGGGACAACACAAGCCAATGAAGGTATGAATACTGGTGGCCAAGCGCAACAAAGTGAGCACATTTTGGTCCAACCCTTAAAAAGCAAGCCATCCAGTGCATGTCAATAGTAAGACGCATGCAGCGAGGCATGTGCAATGCAAAACTTATTGGAAATCCCCTTATAGAAAACAATAGGTCAAAATTCATCAAGGGAGCTCGATATACCTATGTAGGGAGGGACACTGTCAAACTTCAGACCTTTTCACCTCAATGATTGGTTGCTCGCTTGCATAGAAAATGAATGGCAAATGAATTAAATGTTTATTCCAAGTCCCCCCCCCATCGGTTACAGAGTTGCTATGCCAACCATTTGGCCAAAACCAAAACAAAACTAATAGCCCAAGCTTTAGCATTCCTACTCCTTTGGCTGTGCTGGGTTCATTGTCATTACTGTAGAAAATTCAATAAATTTATAAAAACTGTACATGTACATGGGTCAATACACAATGGAAGAACCAACTTATCAAGGTGTTTATATTTATAAGCATATGGAGGAAATTCGACTTGATTATGGAAAAACTGCATTTAAAAGCACTCAGATCTTCCAATATCTGGTATTTAACCGTCTATTCCAAAGACTAGTTATAATTACAAAAGCTGTAACCATATTAAAACAATTTCGAAAATTTACATTACAACAATAATGTAGAATTCAGGTGCAGAACTTTTCTGAAAATAGAATTCACTAATATTTTTAAATTTAAATTATATTCATCTGCATTGGTCAAATAATAAAATATACCAATTTATTGATTTTTCAAATACGAAATATTTTTAAGCCAATAATGAGCCAAAGATAAAAAATTTAGGTTTTTGTTGTATAATTAGCATCGGAAATGTTAATAATTTGTACTTCATGACACATCTAAAGCTACTCAAGTAGGTGTTTCTAGTGCTACCAACGCCTGTAACAAATACGGTTCTGCAAAATAGTTTTAATGAAAGCCATTAAAGTAAAACTTAAGAAACGTAAAAATAGAATATGTTTCACTGTGTACGAAAACAAGCATCAATTTAGTTACGAATGTGAAACGCATGCACTCATGAGCAATATTGAATTGAGTAGCTAAGCAACAAGTTTCTTTTGCCATAACAAGGAAATGAAAACAAGAAAACTTGATACAGCCGACCATATAATAGAATACTGCGTTAAGCCATAATTTCAAAAAGATATTATCTACAAAATGCGCAACATGTCTGCTGCACTGCAAACCGCAATTACAAATTTCCATTTTCAATATAAAAATAAATTCAAATATTGCAACCATATTTGCATTTACACATCCAGTTCTAAAAGGATAAAAATTTGCTTATTTGAAAAAACAAGACAGCAAATTTAAGAATTGACCGTCACATACTAGAGGTACTTTGGCAGTCGTGAAGTCACATATGGAAGAGGAATGCATTTTTTATGGGGCAGACGTTCATATATCCTTCAATCAAACTTAGAGCCTTCAAGTTTAATGCATGAACTTGCATTATAGAATTATAAAAGAAATTTGTATTTGATAACTAGAATGACAACTTCTGAAAATATAGTCACACTGAAAAGAAACTCATGTTCCATTCAATTTAATGTGCATTGACTCAGATACATGTAAATGGTCCTCAGATCCAATTATCATAATTGTTAGATTATAAGCTATACAGGTTAGTGTTTAATTCTGGAATGCAAATTCTTCCTCGAATGCTCAACATTTTGGATTAGATAGAGCTCGAATTTATCTATGAACGGTACAAATAAATGAAGAAAGCAAGAGTTGAAAAAACGTAATGTTTTAAGTACCCTTCTGTATGTACCATCTCTTCAATTATCTGCAACTTCAATCAATAATAAAAAATTTAATGGATACACTAAAAATCAATACCAGCCTCTTTCAGTTTGTCTCTAAACATGAGACGTGAAACAGCCAATGCTACATCACGTTTGGTTTTACTGATCTACATACATGTATATACGATAGTACAAAACCTCTTTAAGCGTATTTGCATTTTTTGGGGAGAAATTAACAATATACATTACATTCATAAGAATAGGCCTAGTTACAATGTGGGTACTATAAAGGAAGAAGGAAAACTGTATAATGTACTGTAGACTAAAAAGCATTTGGAAAAAAAAAACTGCTGAAATGCTTGTTTTAGTTAACCATACCACACCCAACCTAAAGATTTATTCGCTTCTGGTTGCCAACCAGCATCTCCTCCCAGCATGCTACAATTATTTCGGTCTGGTTAAAATAGCGGAATCTGGTACACGTCAGTTGATATCATCTGTGTTATTTCGCGCAAATGCTGACTTAAAATGTAAACTTGAAGATTTAAATAACCAAGTTGGAAGCGTTAATGGTGCAGCAACGAAATTATTTTTCCAATATTCATTTAGGATGCAACTAGCCTCCGATGGTGCATGCAGTAAACAGTGGTTTCTAGCTACCGAATCCATAGTCTAATATAAATATGCAGGACAGGTATGAATTTTCAATACCTGGCCTCGTTCCAATACCTCGGTACACCGGGTCGGCTTTGTCACACACAACCTCACTTTGTTACCATGGTAACAACATGAAAACAAGACTGGCCGGCCTCTCATGCTTTCGTTGCACTACTAAACTCAAACATGCTCTATTCTAATAGTTCAATAATACATTTATAGATTTTTTGCTTTTGAAAGAAGCAACAAGACTATCAATAAATGTTCCCAAACGCAACAACAAGTACAAAAATTGTCGCCCAGTGTCACACACGCAATTTTAAAAGTTCGATTAGAAACGGCAAAAAAAAAAACGCTTTCGGAGTAGATCACTCAACATCTGCAGCTAAGATACATGTAGCTTAAAAGTACAAAGTATAAGAATAAATTCAAGAAACATTAGAAGCTTTTCCCTGAAATACAGCATGCTTGACATAGGTCTTGGAAAGACGAAATAAATCAATTAGTGGGAAATAGAATGGTCTAAATTTTATTGATAAGTTGTTTCGCATGCTTATTTCATTATCAGTCAAAAGATTGATACGCACGGGACATTCGTGAGAGCGCATGCATCCAATTTAAAAAGAGAAAAATAGGAGGAGCTCTGCAGACAGGGCCCTTTTCCCCAACTAGAGCCTAGAAGCCCATTCATAATTTATTTCCCAGAATCGATAAAGTTGCGCCTATAGATACTGCACGAAAATTGCAGCATAGTATAAGCTGTACGTACAGTATGCCAGCTCCTATCCAACGCTATCGGCAATGTCCTGTGTATACCCTAGCAAAGGCTTTCCTGGTAAGTGGAAATATTGATCACAAACGAGAGGGAAAGCATTCAACCCGGATGGGAGAAATATTAAATCCACTTAGCCGTCGTTTCCCTGTACGTGCCACCTCACGATCCGATATATTAAATCCTGATTATTATGATATTGAAATGCATGAACAAAGGATTTTTATACCAGAATTGTTTAGTCAATTTAGGGGATCGCCTACCAAAACTGCAGACATCGTAAATCCCAGGCATTTCAGAATAACGTCAAAATAAACTAAGCCCGTGCTTAACATTAATACCGAAATCCATAAATATTGTAAGATTAGGCTTCCTGCAAGCTGTAACGATTTTGTTTCAATCTCTTAGATCAAATTTTAAAACAAATTTAATAAAAAAAAACTATTGAAATTTTACTTTGCCAATGTCAATGAATGTTATTAAAAAAAATTCAAGCGCCACTGTACATTGCATTTGATTAATGACATCTATTGTCCGAGTCAATTCAATGGCCTCTTATCAAAAGGCTTTACACGCTTATGGATAGCCATAGACAAATAACCACTGTCTCAATTCTTAGTAGAAATCTGTTCCAGCGAAATAAAGGAATTTGATCAACCTTACAGAATGGATGATTTCACAGCAATCGGACTCATTGTCAATACAAAATGTTGGAACGCTTACATTTTTAATATGTTGGCTAGGAGTATTTTACACAACTGGTATGAAATTAAGCCACCGTAGTATGACCGTTAACAAATCAGGAAAGTAAAGTCAAAACCATTTAATTCATAATTAAGACAAACCAACTAGGTCCTAAGCCTTACAAATCATGAAATATGCAATTACAGAGGAACCTCGTTAAGAAAAACTCGCATTATAGGCCTACGTTAATTTCTTCGTTTATGACGAATTCGGATATTACAAATTTTCGGCTATAACGAATGAATTTTGTGTTCCCAAGCATTCACACTTACGTTAAACCGAACTAAAGTTTAGACGATATGAAATAAAAGTACGTTCCCAATCATATACGAATGGTAGGGTAAAACTTCCGTTCTTAATACGAAGTGCAGTTTAAACAAACTGTGATGTCCCTTGAGATTCGTTTTAACGAGGTTCAGCTGTAACTAGAAATTGTACTTGTAACAGTATTGACAAAACCAGGTCCAATTGAAATTTCAATTCATAGGAGACATGTATACAGTGTATTATTGTACAATCTTAATATTACTAGCCTGTTTATTTAACTAATTGAACAATTGCAATTAGATAATACACAGTTGATTTCCCCAATATTCGACATAAACTTGGTCAAAAAGCCACAAGCATAATATTTAAAGAAACTTGGCAGTTTGATGAAGCCTATCATTTTAATGCATATAATTTCTGATTGATTGGTCTGCATGCTAGAATTAGGTGTTTGTCAACTAGTTATTGATAAATAGAGGAAGTAATCCTAGGAAACTTATTGCTCATGCATTGAAATAATGGATAGCAACGTCTGAACTAATTTTTATTGATGGGGGATCCTTTTGCGGTCATTTTTGGTGTCCCATTTCTCTTATAAAACAAATTCCCTTACAAGGCATTTCCAGTTTCCAGCACATCATGTTTTCAGAATGTTTAGTACAGTACATAGCAACGGTAGGCAGGCAACTAAGCAACACCAAGAAGAAATACCACACCTACAGATAATCAAAATGTTGTGCATTTAGTTGCATAGCTACGAGTAAAACCAATTTTTAACACAATTAAGGTTCCGTTTTCAATGAAACATTTCGAAATGACTTTATATAGCCAATTCGGAAATTTACAAAAAATATTTGAAAATTTGTGCTGCTGTAGTAGTTAATAGATCCACATTTTACAAAATGTAAGATAGAAATGCTAGAAATCATTCTAAACTACATGTATAGATAATTTGTATTGAGATTTCCCAGTATTTTCAAAGAAACAACAAAAAAGTGAAGATTCAAGGTGCAAACCAATTATTATATTTAGCAAGTTTAGTCTCCCTTATCCAAAATGTTCGGGACCAGAAATGTTGCTACTTTCAGAATATTTGCATATACTGTAAGTTAACTAATGTGGTCTTGCTTAATGGGACCCAAGCCTAAGACTAAATTCTTGCATTGTTGGTTCATATAAGCGTTATGTATATAACCTGATGATAATTTTAGACAATATTTTAATAATTTTGGGCCTGATACAAAATTTGTGTACATTGATCAAGAGAACAGATGTGGAATTTTCCACTTTTATGACGTCAAGTCAGCGCTCAAATTTCGAATTTTAAAAATTTTCGGTTTCCGGTAAGCGATACACATCCTGTATATCTAGAATGACAACAAATGGTAATGCTAGCTAATAACGAATATTGCTACCAATTTATTGAACTTTGGCCAAATTTGCGGCAACGATATTTTCCAACAGCTTGGCTCTTTAGAAATTAAAATGCATAACAAATACTCTGTACTTGCATTATACATGTTATGTATTGTACACGGTAGGAATACTTTATGAACTATCGCTTTTTTCCACTTAGCGCCTTAATATATGGTAGTAAAAAGCAAGTCTTGGAAAAAAACTTAAGACAATTTGACCACGATTTTTTAGATAGTTTTGCGTTCGCAGCGCCACCTAAATTCTGTCATTATTAGTAAAATGACGAACAGCAGCGGCGCTGCAGTGTTTTGGCCATCGAGCTCATTCAGTATATTAATAATTGTAACCAAGTATGTACAGTATGCACTATGCCGGCTCTTTTTGCATGATGATCTACTGTACATTCCCTAGGTTCTTGTTTAGTTTAAAAAAAAAGATCAAATACTCATTGTAGTGTCAGACTATTCACTTCACAAACATAACATTCAAATTCATAAATAATGTGGTCAACTGACATCTTTTACCCCAGTATATCCCCTGGTACTAGACCTTTCTATTTAAAAAAGGGGAATTATCTTGTCAGTTGTGAATAGTTTGATACCATAACGGTTAAGAAAAGAAAACTAAACATTCTGATAGTTTAGTCCATGGCATGTTATTTACTTAGAAACTACCAACAAAACGAATCGTCTGCTATATCTACACTACTTCTAACAAATTTTGTTTCAGTGGCTTCATCATATGTCCAAAAGATCAGTTTGTCTTCAAACAAACTTTTCTGAATGTGGCAAATTCTACACCAGGCATGTTAGACATTTAGGAAGCAACTCAAATACATGTTGGCCTAATTATGTAAGTAATTACTTGGAAACGATATACTCCCCCCATGTAGATGGATCATCTACTTGTCCTTTCAGACGTAATATAAATGGAAAAAAGGTTCCATATCATAAATGTGGCATATATTCCATTAAATGGAACAATTTCATGTTTTTCCATGCAAAAATGCAAGGTTAGCACTGTTTTTAAATCAACTAAAGCATTTTATTTTGCATACGTAAGTTAATGACTGCCAAAAGTGCCATTCGTAAAGCATTTGAACGAGCAACCCTATCACACACGCACAAATTATTTTAAAATTATTCAATTCACTACCAAAATATTAAATGTCATACATTGTTGGTGACAAGCCCTTTAAATTTCACTTACTCGAGTATTTATGTACACTCAGTCTGCTAACTAATTCCCGCCTTTTTGAATGGCACACCAAGGCACATTAAATGTTTAACTGGAGATACATAAGGGTAATTTAAAAATGTGTCGTTCATGATCAAATCACAATCAAAGATGTAGGCTTATATTCATCACAAATGCAACGTTCAAATTGCAAAAGTCCATAAGGCACAACTATTAATACAATTACGATTAGGTATACATTGGAAACCATGGGTATATAGTCACTAGTGAAAAGCGGAAGTCGGTGGAATCAAGGTTTTCCAACAAGGATGCAACAATACATACACACAGTGCAGTGTTGTTGCTGAGTAGGACAGAGTATTTAGCTTTTTTCTCAGTTGTAGCTCTTACACTTAACACCTGAATGGCAAAACTTGAGAAAACATTCTTTGATATAAGCAATACTTATAGGCATAAAATTATGTAATCAAATACATGGAATATTCCTAGTTAAAATTGAAAACAATTTTTTACTTTCAACATCAACGATAATGAAAGCTAATAAAATTACCAATTTGGTTAATAAAACATTCCATAGCACAGTTCCCCCATCGTTTGCATGGAAAACTGATTTAGAAATCATCCTTGCAAACTGATTATTAAAAAAGACCAAATCAAACTGTAATACTACATGCACATACCTTTTCCCTGAATATGCAATTTTATTATAATAAAACAACGGTATTAAGGTTTCATTTCAAGAATCCTACATATTACATGTAGTCCTTTATCAATGAATGAAGCTACGCCTATCACTAGGCCTCATGCTAGGCGTTGGGATGGAACAGGCCACGCTAGGCATGATTGTGGCATTTTTAAACAATGGATGTTATACCTAAAAAAGGTTTCCCAGTGTTAATTGCATTGCACATATAGGAAGCCGATTACAATGGAACTTTACACATTGCAATTTTAATTCCCATTTCCATGCACTTTTTAACAGAAAACACAAATTCAAATAGGCTATAGCGCTCAAACAACGACTAGAACGGCCCACCTCCTACAGTAAGCCACCGCTAAATACATCACATACATTCGAATAAAGAAAAACCTATTTACAAGTTGCGTATTTAAAAACTTATCTCACTAATATTTAAAATGCATTTCTATATGTAACAAACATATGATACCAAATTGTTAATCCAAAAATTTCAAAAATAATCGAACGGAAAAGATAGCAAACTCACCAAAATCCGAAATCGCTGTGAAATTAAAGATGGCGCACATTAGCCCCGCACTGCAGAAACCTGAACGGATGTTTTATTTAGGCAATATATTTATAATAAAATTTGTCAGTACATGGGAATAAACCAATAATTTTAGAAGGTATTAATCGTAAAAAATGTTAATCAACATTTATTAAGGGTTTTTGGAAGTTTATTTTTTAAATTAATTACGGTATACGTCATGCCAGTGATGTCGTCACAAATCAAGCGACCAAACCACGCCCAACATGGTCTCAAAGTATCGCAGCGCCACCCATCTTTTGATGCATATTATTCAGCAAGAGTGTCACGTTTTAGTAGAAACCAACGTAGAACCACAGAACACTCAATGTTAAATTCTTGCCTGGTCAAGATGCTGCCAACTAAATAATGCATTTCTACCGACTAACGGTATCATCTGAATGATCTGGGAAATATCAAAAGGTGTTATTGACCACCATAAAAATCATTCAGAATGATTTCTATGTTGACCCTGTATTAATCAGATACACAATTAGGCACTGCAGTCGAGCTATAGGCCTATAGGCCGGCAGAGTTACAGTATAACCACAGTGGTTAATACTGCACATTATATCTAAACGTTTGTTTATCCATTTTTAAACCAGCGACTTCACAACTACCGTAAGGCTTCTGTAGAAGTTCTACTATTAACATCATTCATGAATTTGTCAGTTAATTAATTATACGCACAATGATTGTCAGTTTCAAATAAATGCTGAATGGGACCAAAAGATTGTGCATGTACATTAAGTGCAAAAACGTGCTCGTAGCTCGAGTAGGGTTTTGTAAAAGAGTATGTTCGTTTGTGTGAATGCATCTCCCTTGAATGCACATTTTCAAACACTCTTTCTGAATTAGGCTACATGTAGTACCACCTATTGTCAAAAATGTAAACTTGAGATTGGGATCAATAAGTTATGGCGGATTCGACTCACCGAAAAAGTGCACACCGGCGTGCACCGGGTGTACGTTTCTGCACCCGTTCCGTTCGA
>JAQGAO010005981.1:0-12861 GCA_034697705.1 Ommatoiulus sabulosus
ACCTCATTTAATCGCCGGGGGGGTCTCCCGGATTGTGCAAATAAGCGCCCCGGCGCTTAATTCCGTATTTACGGTATACATAAAATAAGAAACTATATCCTAAATAAAAAAACCGGCCTAATTTTATATCCAAAAAGGACGATGAAATTCGTCAATAAAACTGCCAAGGTGACGGAGTCTCTTAAGGATTTAGAGTAAAAAATATAGCAAAACTCATTCGGATTCATCTTTCAAAAAACCAATATTTTCGAGCCATGCACATTTTTCTGCTAATTTCCCCAGTCGCGATGCACGTCATAAGCATATATACCGCAGAATTGGATTTTTTGTCGTTGTGACGACGGAGAATTTCCTCCAAAATATAGCAATAACATTTCGTTCCTTCACACAAAAAGCAGAAAAATGCCACGAATGAAAAACATCCAAGAATTTTCGGTTGGAATACAAATACACTATAGCAAAACACCAAAAACTAAAAACCAGAAACGTTATACGTGAAAAGTTTCTAAAAAGAAATTTGTTACAAACTTTTTTGAGAAACTTAAAACAAAAATATTTTTTTTCTTTCCCGTCGAGGGTCGGTCAGATATGTAAAGGAGAAAAAAACTTTTTGGCGGTGGCGCTGCTATCAATTCGCTTCACCAGCACAATATCGTGCAGACGACCCGACGGCGTATCGAAGCGTACGTTTGTTTCCATGTACAGTTTGTGTACTTATAGACAAATGTTAAAAGAAATGAAAATACTAATGCCCCTACTAACGTGATGGTGTGTTAATTTTCTCCAGTCTCTCACATATTTCAGGACGTTTTCTAAGAACAAACAAAATGATTGGCTACCTTAAACTGGTGCTAAATTACGAAAGTGTTACAATTAATGAATTATTACGTGATAAAAAAACAAACCTTTAGCTCTAAAGTTTAATAGAGGGAGAAATTAGCGAATTTTTGGTGGCATTTGCTGTCGTCAAGTTGGAAACGCTTAATTTTATCTTCTGTCCTCTGCTCAGTTTCTTCAAAATGGTTTTTGCAGTATACGCTCAAGTTTATGAAAAGTTTAGATAATTTGTTTTTTACAAACCAGTTTAAGTTTACAGTTCCGGGTTTACGGTTGTTATGTTACGGTGTTATGTTACGGTTGTTATGTTAGTTTTTTGCTAGTTTGTACTGGACTTTGCAGACACGTGTCAAAAAAGCTGTAGGCTACTTGGCCAAGATTTCATAAAAATAGAGCTGGACATTTTTCGCAGATTCAATTCCGAACCAATTTAAATATATCAATGCATGGATCGGTCTTTCCAAACTCTGTCATTTTCTTTTTTATCTGGATTTTTTTAAGAAGTCCTCTAAAATAGCAAGAGATACCTTCTTCGGATAGATCTGATTTTTTTTTTTTTTTTTTTTGTAGAAAATTTATTTGCAGCAAATGTTATATATACGGTCGTTGTCAGGAAAGACGCCGAGCGTTTGCAAATCCAACCCTCGACGGTGTATTTTATCAAAATTGTGAAAACAGGAAGAGAAAGTGACGGCAAAAATGATTATTTTCACCGCTTTCTCCTTTATTTCTGGGTGAAAAAAAAATTACGAGAAATGGAGAGAGAAAGCGGCGATATCCGCATAATAATGTCGCTAGAAATAAGATAAGCGAGCCTAGGCACTATTTCAAATATATAAATGGAAGAAAAGCTGAGAAATGTGAATATTTTTCTGTTACTTTTGCATCTATTTATGACCAACGTGAGAAGCAGCGGCCTCCAGACGGACATTTATCTCGGGCAATTTGACTCAAATACGATCAGTGGCTTTCAAATAAATTAATGAGTTGACCCCCATAAGAATAAGAAATAATACGAATAAATATAAAACGTTATTTATACTTATTTTTTTTTTCTTTGTCGTATTTCATACGACAAAGACGCGAGTGCCTTTATGGTTGTGACGATGGATTACAACACTCTTACCGACAGATGTCGACACTGGACCATTTTAGGGATTGCCAGCAGCATTTTAGTTCATAGTGGAAATCATAACATCGTTCTATTATAGCATGCTTGTCCGATTCATGTTCTTCTGGAAATCTTTTATCCCGAAGGATTTCGGAGGATCAACTAACACATACAATCTTTTGAAAGTGAGTCTTTTTTTCCTCGCCAACAAGTATATCATCTTTGTCAAAAAATGGTGGAACTTTAAAAAAAATGGATTATCCTCACACACACACTAGCTGTTACTGGGAACGGTTCTCAGACCGAGGAAAGGATATATTCCATGCACATTGGAAATGTTATTTATTGTAGTATACCATTTTAGAAAAAAAAATGCCTCAAAATACATCAATAAATAAATATGTTAGTCATTGGAATAATTGTTGCTTTATATGCATTGGAACCTCGTTAGGAAGCATTCGCTTTTTTTACGAATTTTTGATACACTCTACTACTAACTCATTTCCAATCCCCGTCCTATAGGGTATGGACGTATAATATTAATTTCTTCGTTTAAGACGAATTCAGAATTCAAATATTTCAAACGTTCGGGTACGTGACTTAATTAAAACGATCTTTAGACCACATGTGAAATAAAATAAATAAGTATACTTTATAACGGTGAATTTCCCGATAAAAGTTTAAGCAACTTCCCATTCATACACACGGGGTGGGATTTCATCCAAACTTCGATACACCTTTAGTTCTTATTGTTGAAATCATGTTTTATCTGACTTCTGATAATACGAACTACGTTTTAAAAGTTTAAACTAACATTTTGACGTGAATTGAAATTCGTCTTAAAGATGTCGCATCAATTTCCCATTCGTATACATGTAGGCCTACGTGCATGGGGTAGGATTTCATTCAAACCTCGATGCAACTTTGGTCATATTTTTGAGATTGTGTTTCCTCTGACAGTCTGACTACAGATAATACCAATTAAGGTTGTTTAAACGAACAAATGTTGACGTCCCTTGAAATTCTCCTTAAAGAGGTTGCATCAACGTAATTCCCATTCCCATACCGGTTACGTAGGGTGGGAATTCATCCAAACTTCGATGCAACTTTAGTTCTTATTGTTGAAACGTGTTCTGTCTGACTTCTGATAATACGAACTACGGTTTAAACAAACACATTTTGACGTCCCTTGAAATTCGTTTTAAAGAGGTTCGTAGTGTACACGCGTATTCGTTAGAATACAAAAACAAGGATTGGAGCACGTTTTGGATGTGACAAACGATGGTCGGCTAATTTCTCGCCGCACGCATACTATCTATAATTCGGGGAGCAACGACGCTGCGTGCGATGGATGTTGGTAATGGCGGCGCTAATGGCGCGCGGCGCTCCTGCAAGTGGCTGTTTTGCGAGTGTTCCGTCGGTGCTCCCATCTGTCACACCATCCTGTTTATCATCCGCTCGTAGATCCGCAACTTTGCTTCTTCGCAGGCGGAAAATGCGAGCGGATTTGCGACGAGGAAAAGCCTCCTGCAGGTTGAGCGAACATGCCCCGAAATTGCATTAACTCGCTGCACTTAACTGACTATTTGTTCAAAAAAAACATGCACCTATACAACGGATCCACGCTACAACGGATCAGTCCCGCTCTATTTTTATACTCGGTGAAGGATTTATTTTTTTCCCACAGTTGCGAAGGTCCCGGATGATCCCGGAAATTCTGGATTTATGCAAAATGTATACCGACTAAACATTGTATAACGCCGTTTTTAGGTTACATGCACTACAAATCGAAATATCTTACATAAAATTGTCTACGAAATCAGACGACTGATGCATCTATATTTCAACGAGTTTTGTAACTTCGAGCAGTGCAATTGTGCATCATTCTGTACGTCAATCAAGATGATGCATCTCGTTTTAAGTTATAAGTTTACGCCATTATTCATGGAGAAATCTTTACATGTTTTACACTCGTATTTTGTTGCACATGTTAGAGCTATCCCGATTTGGGATATTTTTTAGAACTTAAATAGATACCATATATAGTATATGACTTAATGATATCAGTGTTAATGACAGAATCTATACATATAAAGAAGAGATGTATGTATGTATGTATGCGGGTGGCTTAATGAGCGAAAAGTTTTTCCATGAAGCGTCTTTAAGACAAATTCTGAAGTGGTATGGGAGCGCTGCGGTCATGATTCGTTCATTAGGCCTACTTCGTATGGTCGATCTATTCCCCATGAAACAAATGGGAAAAGGAACTGGGAAATCCTTGGAAATTCCCAATTCAAGTTACAGGTTTGACTGAAATTGGCACCTCCGATAGGGCTGAACTTCATTCCAACCTCCGAAACCAGGAAATAATAATAAAAAAATGTTGGATAAAATTTTCACGGAGTTCCGCACTTAGGTCACCTGCTGGAGTTTCGCACGCAACCATTTGGGCTTCGGGGTCGAAAGTGGATCCGTATCTCCTCTATCTCTACTTTCGTATAGCGGAGGTAAAAGGGGGACGTTTAATTTTTCATGCGTCAAAACATGGCGTCTTTGCTTTGAATTTCTGCCCAATTCAAAAGGATTTGCTCTGAGTGCTTCGGTCCCAAAAGACCGCGCCATGCCTCGCGGGTTCAGGCCCTCTCGCACTCTCGGAGAGACGAAAAATGGAGGGGGGAAAAACAATACACTATTTATGGTTACTCTGCATATTTTATGATATTTTCCGATGCAAAAGGGTGAATCATTGTTGCCTATCAGTAAACGAAACAAATAATGCATCAGGCTGCAGGTCGCGAAGCTCCACCAGGATCATCCGAAAACACTAGCCTATAGCCTTGCAAACATGCACACGTATATACTTTTTTTCTTTTAATTTTTGGAAAATTACAACAACGAATATTCAATAAAATTATACAGGGTATACTGTATAAGCAAAACCGGCTATTAAAGATGGTCATCTAGCTTTTCAATACTTCGAAAGATACGTCAGGTTTAATTTAATGTATTTATCTTCGACTCACATTTTTATCAACGACAACCAAAACAGTTTTCCCTCGGGGAAAATAAATTTGGGAAACATTTTGAGTTGTTAAATAGGAACGTTTCGAAGCTTACCTATTTGCGTGGATGGACGTGGATTTGATAAGATTGAACTTGTCGAAAGTTGTAAATCATTAAATCAATTATCAATTCATAAATCATGCACCACTAAAAATAAAACTTATAAAATCACTCTGGGTTCATTTTCATTTATTTCATCATCATGCAATTCATAAATGAAATCAGAAAATTTATATTTCATAACAATTCAGAAAAAATTCATAAAATGTCCTAAACATTATGAAATCAATCTGGGGTCATTTTTATTTCATTATATCATCATCAACTATGGGCTAAACGACCGTTGGTGTCATAGACCGGAGCCAATGAGACTCCGGCAGTAGATATCAATCGTCTTGTCGGTTTTGTAACACGCAGTGCATCGATCGCCACTCATCTGCACAGGGCTTAGGACCGGCAACAATAGCTAAATAAATCACTGTACGTTCCTAAGGAAGAACCCCACCTAAACGAGGAGGAGGAGGAAAAGGACAGGAAAGGATGACATTCATTTCTGAAATGTTTCTTTCCAAAATTACACTAACGTACGTGCAGCGACAGGTTGTGGAAGGCTTAATTTGGATTGAAGCTGGACAAAATCGGCGCATTTCTCGACATTTATACCATGAATTTACATCGAATTTATTGAAACAATTTCCAAAAAGTCAATAAAATCATCTTTTATAAGTTTGTAAAAGTAGGCTCGAAACGTATAGAATGAATTATCCACTGGCGTAAAACGAGGCTGCATCATAAAATACGCGAGGCAGGCGTAGTTAAAGCCACTTTCTTAAGCCGTAAGGATTTTCGGATTGTCCCCCAGAGACTCCCTTTCTTCGGGGTAATATCCGCCCCCCTCACCCCTGAACCCAGAGTACGATTAATAGCCATTGTCGTCCAGTCCGTCACTCGTAAGAGTCTCTCAAGTGCAATAACACTGTCTGCATTGACTAGCGACAGAATTTATAAGAGGAAAGTCCAGTCAGATTATCTCCCAGAGGCCCCAGAGTCCGAGAGTCTTAAGCGAGAGCTACTTATCATGACCCGCACACGCATTCCCATGATCCTTCGCTGTAGGGACCAACGGCGCTCCAGCGAACGGAGATCATCACCCCAGAGAAATCCAACCAGAGGAGGGAGGACATTGGCTATTTTCCGGAAAAAAGAAACCTAACGGACGTTTATGGCTGCCAAGGGTCAAAGACTAACTATAGATGCAACCGAGGGCTTTAAGTCGCTTCAGTAACTTACCTTACCGAACAAAACCCTGCAGACTGTGAAAGTAATATAGTGTCTGGCTCGCGGGGGTCATTCTTACATGGATGGCAAAGCGACGATATATTTCTTCACATTAATGGACTTTATGCAGAGTTACATAAGAGGCAGTCACACAAGAGGCAATTTATACCTCGAAACTTGTTTCCAGATATATTACTGCTCGATATTTTCCCGTGTGTATGGAAAAATGTACTTCGTAAATAAGTTTCCAGAATAGAAAGCGATCCTATTCTGACCAACTTATTTCTGGAAAGAATCTGACATCATAGGTTTTACAGTAGTGTATTAAAGTCTTTCTGCTTAAAATACCAATCAGGAAAGACATAAATCATAGGATGGGATTAGCAGTGCTGTCAAGTAAATTTACCCTCATTTTCCTATGAAACAGTGAAACTTTGAAACATTTTTTTTCAGTTGAAATAATTTTACACACTAGAAAAGGCGCAAGATCTGGAAATAAATTTCGAGAAATTGTGGGAAAGTCATTTCAACTGAAATAATCTCCTGTGCTGCACACATGGAGCGATGCTTTCAGAATATATCCCTACAGGATATGGCAGCACTGTTTCAAAAAAAAATGGGGGGTAAACACAATTGACAGCAGTGCATTCATTCCATCCCGTGACAAATGTCTTTTCTGATTGGCTATCCAACAGAAAGAAACCATTGTGCATGACTGTAAGACCTATGACGTCAGTTTATTTCCAGAAATAACTTGCTCACAATAGGATCATTTTCTATTGGTAAAATCGAAAAACACGTTAACATGTTGGATAATTTACGTTATGTTACTAATAATGGTACTAAGTCATGTTACCAATAATTTACGTGTTCTCAGCGTGATTATACACAATTACTCGTGAGTTAACGGGGCTCATTTTATTAGCCAGAATGAAGATTTAAACGCCATCTATGTGTATACGAGGAAAAAGAAATGACAAGAAAACAACTACATGTACGGCGCTCTATGTAAACACCGCTGAAAGGTGGCGCCACGAGTCTGTCATGGACAAAAAAATGTGGAGCAATAAAGCTGAATAGCTGGCATTTCTGGGTATATCGGAAACCTCGACTTCAATCACAACATGAAAAATAACCGTATTCAGAAAAATCCCCCCTCCTCCGTCTGAAATATTTTCCGAACATTAGACCGTACATCTTGACACATCCACGCTATCATATTTTCTGTCTGATTGCGAGCATTTCAGACAGTCACACACAGAGGCACGGATTCAATTCCGACATCCTTTATGTCGCGCGGTAGAAGCGCCGTTGCAACTCAACGACAGATAATATCGCAGAATGTATAGAGGTGCTATCAGCCAGAAAAACGTCTAACAAAATGCCAAAAGAAGGACCGAGGGGTCGGGGGACAAACGACGAAAGCACCACCTAGGCCTACTCAGTGCAGGCGCCCATCGTCCATCCGCAAATACGGGAGAAATGACACTCCGTGTTTCGTGCCGGGAGTGAAAATGGCGGCGAAGAATGCCTCTAAAAATGTTAACTGTTTATTTCATATACTGTTGGGATATTTATTACCGACGTATTTCTTAAAAGTAGTATTCCATAAATCTAAAAAAACAAACATTTAACTTAACTTTATTTCGTATTCTCTTTTTAATGATTTGTAAATTTGCTCAATGTTAAGTATGGTTTGAAAATATCAATATTGATTTCATTTTTAAAATTTGATTTGATTAAAAGAAATGTAGTTTTATGAAAACTATTTATTTTAAATACAGTAAAAATATAAAACTTCGTGTAAACTAAGTATACACGCAGATAACGAAAGCATTTTGAAAAAGTTAAATAAAACATTAAATAATAATAGGTCCTAAATACGAATTAAAATACATGTATAATACTGTATAACATTCATCAAATACTACATACATGTATACAGCGGCAATTGACTAAGTTTTGTTACTGTCCTTACTGGAATATTTTTTAAATTGATATTAATTGGTTTTCAAACTGCGAAATCACCTAACCGAAAACTAATTTCTTCATAAATCGTTTCATAAACTACATGTATATTTACAGTATATACAACGTCTAAATTTCTATTAATTAGTTACGCGTAACTACAGTAAATAACCAATATTAATAAAAAATAAGCTTAAATTAAAAAACATTTCATATATTTTTTTTAAAAAAAATAACATAATTCGTAGCCTGCAATGTGCGCCTTCATCGCAGCGCCGCCTAACGCGTGGTTCAACATTTCCCATAGAAGTGTCGTCCGTCGTTACGAACAAATGCATTTTTACATCTATCTCCTCGAGCATCGGGTCAACATTTTCGGATGGCAGGCAGTCACATCTGAGAAGGGCATTTTTGCTAAAATGCCAAAAAAAGAAGAGAGAAAAAAATCGATTTGGAGCTCGGTATCTGGGAGCTTGCTCACAAATAGGTTTTCCATAGAAAACAGAGCGATGGCCATCACAATGCGCCCCCATCAAGCCCTATCAGAGAGGTCTGTTGGCGATCCTTCGGCCTCTCACTCATTATTTATGGCACATTTGCACTCTATACCCATCGCCAGGGTGAAGTGGATCGGATGAATGAATGGCGGAAGAATGGCACGGGGCCCTACAGCGAGATACAGGAGGGACAAACAAAAAAAGGACCTATTCGTGCATATGGCAATCAGGAGGGTCGACTGGCGAGAAACAATCTCTCCAGACTGCCGTATAATTCGAGTGGACGATGTGGGCAGCCCTCCTTGCTCCGGGTTCACGCTCAGCTGCCTGCTTTTTGGGCGCCATTTTGTATCTCCAGCAAAATGGAGAGAAATGCGGGAGTTCAATAAGGACTTCTCGCTCGCTCGAGGGTAAACTCAAAATAGTTTTTTGGCCAAACATCTTCGAAACCACTCCACATAATTGATTACCATTGACCAGAAAAGTTTCTGTTGAATGTCATCCGTCGAATGAGCAAAAATTAACATGACCATGCAACGAATATTCAGCGTAACACCTGCTGCCGGAACCGCAGTTGGGATCAGCTGCCCATTCTTTTGGGCACCCAACAGAAGCCCATACCATCACTGATGTATCGTATATGTAAAGAGGGGCGATATTTACGCTACAAGGTCCCACTATTTAGGGGAAACTGTAGGCAAGCTATTTTCTGACAAGGGAATTAACAGTTGTGCATGATCCCTTAAAACATGTTCGAACTTTAGGGTAGATCTTTTCCACATCTTCAAAATTTTTAGTGCGAAGGAGGGTTCGACTAAGTCTAGAAAGCAATTTACCAAAAAATGACTCGTTTTTACTAAATGTTTACGAGATTACTTGAAATAATACCGAATTTATTGTCAAATTTTTGGCAATCTACACATAAGCCCATTTCCGCATTGCTAAAAAAGATATTACTAAATTTCGATTTAAGAAAATTTTATAATTTATAGATTTATTTTCATCCCGTAATATGATTTAATATTTCTACAATGTCAAAATTACTTTATTTTAAAAAAAATTATTTTTATGCGATTTTTATATCAAAAAAAATTATTTTTAATAAAATAATCTTCAACATTACGTCGGTATAAAAACCTAGAGCGTCTAACTAATACACAGAATGGTTCGTATAAATGTTTCTGAGAATTTAAAGTGATATAATCCTCATAATTTAACAATTCCGTCAAATGAACCGAAACGGGCATATATACATGTACAATGTATACGCCCTCTACACATGAACCAAACCGAAGCCATAAGCAGAAGCTCCGAACTTAAGGCAGTCAGCCATTTGTTTTTGTCATGCGAAAAAAGGAAGTTATGTATACTGTATATATTTCTCGGAAATTTCAAGTGGGCCGTCGGCGGTCAAAGACAGAATTATGGCCAAGATGTCCGATCGGCTCTAAAAACAATAAAATATACGAGTGGATTTGATAAAGGACAAATATACTGGCATTTGTCATCATGGCAAATTCGGCATATACATGTATTGTATTTATAGTGAAAGCCACAAAAATGGCTTCCATCGACGTTTGTACAACTACATGCAGTATATTCGCTTAATTTTATGGAAAAGTGCTTCTGGTAGAAGGATAAATGTGCCAGAAAAAGCGTTAATACTGAATGCAAACCGGATATTGAAAGAAGATAAACGCCGTCTCATGATGCAACGGGAGTGCACGAATGGGGCAGAAATTTAAAACGATTTGTGATAACAGTACAGCGCGATTTAGAATTTTTCTTAATTTACATAATATAGGTAATTAGTGCAAATGTTATGCTTAAAAAGTTGCAGTACATGTAATTTAACTTCGAAAATATGTTATAAGCAATTTTTAAAGTTATAAAGTTGGGCACATTTTGGGACAGTTTCTTCGAAGTAAATACACACGTAGATAATTAGGAGTACAGTGGAACCTCATTAAGAAGAACTCGATTTATACGAATTTCTGATAGTACGATCTCGTTTCCAGATCCCGTCAAAGGGCATAAACAATGTTTAATTTAATCTTTTAAAACGACTTCCAAATTCATATAATACAAATTTTCGGCTAAAACGAATGAATTGAAAAAAAAGTACTTTATAAAGGGGAATTTCCCGATAAAGCAGCACCTTTCCATTCATATACGAGGGGTAGGATTTCATTCCAACTGCGATGAAAATTTAACCGTTTTGTCGGATTTCTGATAATACGAAGTACTGTTTAAATCATTAAACGAACAAATTTTGGCGTCCTTTGAGATTCGTCTTAACAAGACTCGACTGTAATGTGTAACAATTGTATGCGTGGTTTCCACGGTGTTAACCAACCAAACAAGGTATGGCGTCAGAATAGATTTCCTCTAGTTCGATTTAACTCTCTGCTCAAAATGAAACTAAAGAAGTTGAAAAATCTATTCTTCAGCAAAACCCTGTAGGCACGAACACAATGCTGAATGCGGTATAAGGCGCTTCATCCAGCAGACGTTTGCTGACAGATTATTTGGGAAGAAGCCCTGAGAGGTGACATTGCTATGGAATCTCATTAGCGCCAGGAAAGAAATGAGATTTGCACCTTCACAACACCAGCCTGTAGCCATATCAGTTGTCTCAGACAACAGGAAATCTACACAAAAAAAGAGATAGGATTTCAAGAAATTTTGGATATTTGCAAATATGATGATTACGGAAATGTCACCTTCGAATTCGCAGAATCAACGCAATCCCCCACAGGGATAACAAATGAACATTTTCAACATATATAGTGACAAACGGAGAAATAACGAGAAAACTTTGAGACATCTTGAGGACGATGCAAGATGAAAGTTTTCAACAACAAAATTGAAAACTTGCTTCGAGCGTACTAAACATCACCTATGTTTATGCAATCATAAAAGCTAAACTTTGAAAAAAAAATAAAGCATTTGAATTACAATTGTGCATGTAGAAGTTAACAGGTGTTTACTTTACTCTCGATTATACGGAATAACTGGAAAAGGGTGTTTCCCGGATAATCCGAAATATGCACGAAAACTGAAAAGTATAACTTGAAATGACACTTGAAAACTTGAAAAGTAAACTTCAAAACATGAAAAGTTATTCGAAAGCCTTGAAAGTTTACTCGAAAACTTGAAACGTTATTTGAAAGACTTGAAAGTTTACTCGAAAACCTTGAAAAGTTATTTGAAAGCCTTGAAAGTTTACTCGAAAACTTGAAACGTTATTTGAAAGACTTGGAAGTTTACTTGAAAACCTTGAAAGTTTACTCGACAACTTTCAACTTGCATTTTGTTTTCTGCAAAATTTGAACACTTTACAAAAAAAAACCATTACAAATACAATTGTATTATAGTTAACACGTGTTCAGTTTACTCTCGGTTATCCTGAAAAAGTTGGAAAATGGTGTTTTCCGGATAATCCACAAGATGCAAGAAAACAGGAAACAATGGGACAAACATCGCTACTAAATGCACAACTACCGCGAAACTACTGCACTTTTGCAACCATAAGTATCGGAGTGTCTACTTTATTCGAACATAAGTTGGGAGTTAGTTGTTCAAACGTCAAAGTTCATAGTCGCAACTTGGAAGGTGACACGTAGAGACGTCGAGTTGTGCGTAAAATCTTAAAGCAGTTGAGCATCGCCTTAATTAAATGACAAAAATCCGAGCCCCCGTTTCATGAAAAATGCATGTTGGACATCAGTGTTAAGTCACGAAGCGATCGAATTTAAAGGGGATGACACGAGACATCTTGCCTCGAATATCAACGCAGCATGAATAATTATTTAGGAAAAATACGAAGGGATTAAGTTACAACATTAATCCCCCCCCCCTCCGTATAACGTCACGAATATTCCACCAAAACGTATACATTTTCTTAAATGTTGCGACCAAAACCAATTTTACGGCAATTTTACACGCAACATGTCCAGGCAAAATCGTCCATGGTTGGACAAATCTATCTTTAGAAGAACTCGGTTTATACTCATTTCCAGTTGAGTAACAATACAGTAGAACCTCTATTCTGTCAACTAATTCGGACCAGGGTGGTTGACAAAATCGAAAAGTTGACATAATGGA